>JASAOO010003513.1:0-24125 GCA_030849075.1 Zelonia costaricensis
TGCAAGCTGATCGCCCCCAAGGGCAAGATCACGATGCGCAACGTGATGGCCTAAACAAAGCTGCGTGTTTGGTGTCTTCGTGATTTCTGGCGTCGCTGACGTCGTCTTATTTCTCTTATTTGTATGTTCCGAACAACAACAACAACACACAAAGCGAAGGAAGAGAAAGTGTGGAAGCGGTGGTGTGCGAGAGTCTCGTGCACAGCTGTGTCGCACACGGTCCGGTGGTTGGTCCGGTGGTTGCGCCGGATGGGGGGAGGGGGAGGGGGATCGCGGCTGGATTGGGATGCCACCGGCGGGCGGTGCGTGGTAGAGCGACGGCGAGAGAGCAGCTTGTGGGGAGGGGGGGAGGGGGATGGACGCGAGCGGTGATGCGCGCCACCCCCTCCCCTCTTCCTACTTGTCTTCCTCCACCCCCTTCCCCTCCTGTCAGGCTATCGCTGCCTCCCGTGTCTTCGTCCACAGCTGCGACTGTGCCGCCGCCTCCACGCACGGCCCCCTTCCCCCCCCCTCCCCCTTCTCCCGCGGGCAGCCGCGGGTGTGTACGTGTGTGCGTGTCCGCGTGCAGCGATGCTCTATGTGGGAGTGCGACAGTCACTTCCCACTCCCCGCACAGCCCCTACACACACACGAGCGGAACATGCGTCGCGAGTGTGGGTGGGGGTTGGGGGGCCGATGGGGAAGGGGGCATCAACGCGTTCTGCCTCTCTCCTCCTCGGCCCCGCCCCGCGTCATGCTCGGCTCTTTCTAATTCCCCGCACTGCGCCCCTCCCCCCCCACTGCCTCCATCACCGTCACTACCAGCTGACGCGTTTGCCGTTGCGGCCACCCAGCACGTCCTTACACGAGTTGCACTTGCGTGTGTGTGTGTGTGTGTGTGTGTTAGTGGAACCGTCTGCGCGTGCGAGTCGTCCACCACGCGGACGCACACGCGCGTGCACGAGTCAGCACCTATCGCCCTCTTCTCTCGATTGCCCCTCCTCACCGACCCATCCAGCAGGGCGTGTGTGCGTGTGTGCGCGCGCCTATAGGATCTGTCGGCCACTGTCTTCCTGTCCACTGACCAGCATCAACTCGAGCGTTGTGCCCGCCATGAGCGCCGTGGTGGCGAGCACGCTGGACGACAATAACGACGTCAGCGGGTCGGCCCGCGCGTCCTCTGTGGCACGCAGCACGCGCAGCAGCCTCGACGCCACCGATGCCGTCTCCATCGCCCGAGCGTACGACACGGCCGCCATCGCACTGGTGCCGGGGCTCGTCGTCCCGCTTTCCACGTACGCCTCCTCCAAGGGCGGCTGCGCGGCGCTCGCCTCCGCCGTCGCGTCGCTGAGTGCGCTGGCGGATACGGTTGACGCGGTCTTCGACCGGATCGACAGCGCCGCCGTGGCGCAGCAGCGCCGGCTGAAGGCCGTTCAGGCTCGCATCGACATCTGCGCCGAAGGCGTCCGCCGCCTCCGCCGCCGCCGCACGTCGACGCTCCTGGAGAGCCAGCCGCGCTACCCGCAGCCGGTGCCCGCGGGCCTGGACGGTGAAGGGCGGCGGCGGCGACGGACGAGCCGACAGGCAGCGGCAGCCGGCGCCGATGCACGGGACGGGACGGGTGGTGGTGGTAGCGGTGGTCCGGTGGTGCTCGCGGGCGTGCCCTCCGCGGTGTGGACGGCGGACAGCCTGCGCTACCTCCGACCGCGGCGGTCCTCCCCGCTCCCTGCCGTGGCGCCGAGTTCGTGTAGCAGCAGCGGCGGCAGCGAGTCCGACGACGACGCAGACGACAGCGACACCAACGGCAGCGACGCAGCAGCGGCGGCGGGCATCGCGATCCGTCAGCGGCTGTCCTTTCAGCCGCCGATGTACGGCGTCCCACCCGCTGCCACGCACGCCAGGTCTGGTGCGGCTGTGCCCGCCCTCTGCCCTCCGGCCCCACCAGTGAACTGCGTCGCGTCGATGCGCCTGGCGGCATCGATGCCGCTAGAGACGGTCCTGCTCGACGGCGAAGACGGGAGTGGCGGTGGTGATGGTGATGGTCTCGCACGCGTGGAGACGGGGAATGGGGGAGGAGCAGGACGAGGCTCCCATCCGCCGCAGCCACCATCGATGGCCTTCCCACCCGCCGCCGCGGCCCCCTCGGCGCTTGCGTGGCAGCCGCGCAGCCTGCCCGTCGTGCGCGGTGGGCAGTCGATGCGCACCGCGGCGGAGGTGCCGAACACGCTCGGTGCCCTCCTTAGCTTTCCAGCCCAGCACGTCGCGTACCGGCACCTCGCCGCGCCGAGTAGCGCCGCCCCCGGGGCCACCACCACCAGTAGAGGCTCAACTGCAGGAACGCGGGGCGCTGATGGAGGCGCCGCATCCGGGCGGCACGCAGACCCGTACAGCCTCACGAGGCCCGGCGGCAGCCCGACGGAGCAGCTGCTGCGCCGCAGCACGGTGGACATCCAGCGGGACTTCACCGCGCCCCTGCAGGCCCAGCAGTACGCCTTCGTCCCGGGAGGCAGCGCCGCGGCGGCCTCCTCGCAGCTGCTCCTGCGCGACATGCCACGCAACCTACCGCTGCAGCACCTCGCCGCCGTGCGTCGCTGGGACCGCCGCGGTGGCAACGGCCACCACAACAATAACGGTGGAGGCGGTCGGCGCACGCGGCGCGGCGGAGACGAGGAGGACGACGATGCGCAGGATGTGGAGGCGGACGCGTCAGACGACGCCGCGGACGATGCGCTGGGGCCGCGCCGGCGCGGGGCTGCGCTCGGCTTCGAGTCCATCGCACCCGGCCAGCAGCAGCGCCACCAGCGACTCGCCCGCCGCCGCCGCTCCGCCAGCGACGACGACGACGATGAGGGCCGGCGCAGCGGCAGCGGCAGCAACGCGTCGCTGTCGAGTGGCGGAGGCGGAGCGCCGCGACGGGGTTCCCGCCGCCCGCAGCTCGGGAAAGCGGCGAGCCCGTCCTCCGGCAGCGGTGCGCCGCCGCCGCCCTCGCTTGCGCCGCCCCCGCCACCACCGGGCACGGCTGCGGGTGCTGCTGCGGCTGGTGTTGGGGGGCGCCCACCCCCTCCACCCCCGCCGCCCGGCATCACGCGCTCCACCACAGCCCCGCCACCACCGCCGCTGCCGCCGGCCTCCCTCCTGCAGGGGCGGCCCAACCCGCCGATGTTTTCGTCGTCGAGCCCCGGCGGGGCCGGCGCGCCGCTACGACTGCCGCCCCCGCCACCGCCCCCCACAGCGGGTCGACCCGGTGGCTTGCCGCCCCCACCCCCGCCGCGGCCGGGCAACGCGCCACCACCCGCCGGTGCACCAGCCAACACCGCGCTGCAGCTCAAGTCCGCCGTCGGGAGCCGACCGGGACCGGTGACGGCAGCCTCAGCGGTACCCAAGGCGCCGCCGCCACCACCGCGCACCGGTGGGGCTCCCCCGCCGCCGCCGCCGCCGCCTTCTTCCTCGGCGACGTCGAGGCCGCCCGTGGGGCTGGCGCCGGCAGGGGCCACGGCTGGGCAGGCCCCGGCAGCACGTCCCACGCAACCGGCCGGCCCTCCTACAGTGCCCCCACCGCCGCCGCCGCCCAAGTCGAAGCAGCCGGCCAACGCACCTGTCGCGGCGCTCACGACGATGCTTGGGGATCGCCGACGCGTCCTGCACGGCGGTGCATCGAGCGGAGACGATAGCTCGGACAGCTCTGACTTCTCCAGCTCGTCCTCCGCGGCTGCGCCGTCTCCACCACTCCGCGCAGGTGGTGGTGGTGGCGGTGGAGGCGGACCCCCGCGGCCCCCACCGCCTCCCTCTGCCAAGCAGCCGCAACAGCCGCCGCGGCTGGCCGACAGCTCCTCCAGCGGCGAGGACGGCGACTGGTGAGGGTGTCGTTTCGGAGCGCTGTACGAGACGCGTGTATGCGTGTGTGTGTGTGTGTGTGTGTGTGTGCGCGTCAACCGTCATGTTTGGGGTAGGCGGGGATGGGTCTGTGCGTCGTGCCGCGTGTATCAGCGCGAGTGGAGAAGGGAGAGTGTAGTGACCCACTCGAACTCGACCACATCAACAACGTAAACAACGCGCTCAATGGGGGGGAGGAGGAGCTGCAGAAGGTTCTGGTGCAGCGCAAGTGGATGTTTGGCCCCGCATTCGCCCACCCTGACGCCCCCGAGCCTGCGTGTTTGGGTGTATGTGTGTGTGTGGGTGTGTGTGCAGGCGCCGCCCCCACTTCCCTCGGACTCATCGCCATCTCAGCACGCTGCACTCCGTGTCCTGTGCAAGGTGTCCACTTCCCCGCTACTTCTCCCTTGTGGTTCTGCCGCGGGTGCGTGTGTGGGTACGTGCGCGTCAGTCGACGCGCCATCACAGCAGCCTTGCAGCACCGCCTGCCAGCGCGTGCGCACGTGTGAAGGAGGGCGCCATTCCCGGCTTTTACTTCTTTCTTTAGCCCGCGAGTCGTCGGCCGCTGCGTGTGCGGCATCACTTTCGCACACCCACTCTCACGCACCCCTGCCTCCTACACACCCACCCCCATCCCTCTATCGACTACGACAGCCGTTCCTTCGCGGCGCTCTTGATTCGTGCTGTCACTCACTACCCCCTCTCCATCCAGCATACACAGACACACACGCACGCACGCACGCACCCCCCCCCCCCGATCCATCAGCATGCCTACGCAGAGTCACGCAGCCACGACGGGCCGCGTGCTCGCCGCCCCGGTGCAGCCCACCACGAGCACCGCCCCTGCTGCCGTCGCGTCAGCCCCCTCCACCGCGCCCACGCCGGCGCCGACGCTCACAGGAGCTGCCGCTGCCGCCGCCGCGGTGGTCGTGGATGGCGGCACGGCGATGCTGTCGGCCCCGCTTGGCGTGCAGGCCACGGTGCTGTCGCAGCCCGCCTTCTTCCCCTCCCTCGGCGAGGACCTGGGCGACATCACGGAGGACGGCGACATCCTGTTCCCCGTGCTCGGCGACCCGTGGAGCCGCGTGCGGTGTGGCCCGCTCGCCGCGGCGGCGACGGCGACACCACCACCGCCGACGTCGCGCGGTGCTGGCCATCACGACGCGGACAGCGCCACCGCCGATGAGCACCCGCTCACCAGTCGCGCCAGCTTCCCAATGCCGTGCAGTGTGTACTCCTCCACCTCGCTGTGCGTGCAGCCGGTGCTGACGCTGCCGCGCAAGGTCGGTGTCTCACTCGCCAGCGAACTCTTCCGCGCCCTCCTCTGCTTCCACAACACCGCCAGCTACCCCCTCACGCAGGCACACGTGAACATCGGCATCGCCCAGCCGCCCGCCCCGCTGCGCCGCGTGCTGCTCCGCCGCACGGTGTCGGTGCTGCCAGCAAAGTCGCACTACACCGTCGTCGCTGCCGTGCCGCTCGCGGAGGCGAGCACATACGCCCTCGCCGTGGCGGTCGACTACGACGACCCGAGCGGCCGGCAGCGGCAGCTCACGTGGAACAGCTCGCTGAAGTCGGAGCAGCCGATCGTCGAGGTCGGGCCGCGCAGCCTGCGGTGCGTGCGTTCCGTCCCTCCGCGCCCACGCCCCCACACCAACACGGACGGCGACACCCGCGACGGCCCCGGCGTCGCCTCCGCGTCTCCGGCCGCGACGCGGTACGCGGCGTATCAGCTGAGCGTCGCCCTCAAGAACATGTCGAGCGTGCCGCTGTACATGACCGCCGCCGAGCTGCAGCTGCCAGCCATCACGCACCACGGCGGAGCAGCTGTGTTCTGCCTCATGAACCCGGACAGCGGCGCTCCGTTGCACGCGGGCGAGGATGTGGCGGCCGTAGCGCCGCCCATGGCCGGAGCAGAGCACACCACGTTGCACGGAGCAGCCTCGGGCGGAGCCGCGCTCTCAGCGCTACTAATGCCTGGGGACGTTCACCTGCTCTCCTACGCCGTTGGCATCCTGCTCGAAGAGCTGCGGCACGCGACGGTGGTGCACGGCAAGGGCGGCGTCATGTCCCGCCTGCTGAGCCCGCGACTCGCCTCGCTTGGCCACGTGCGCTGGACCTGGTGCCGCGCCAACGGCGAGACCGGCGTGGCACAGAGTGCGCCGCTGCGGGTGGAGCAGCTGCTGGCGGAGGCGGAGGTGGAGCTCGGCATCACGCACGTTACCGCAGGTGCCAGCGCGGCACCCGTGGCGGCACCAGCACTAGCATCACTGGACCCGCCGCCGCTGCTGGCCGGGACGCCGGTCACGGTGCACGTGGTGGTGCACAACCACAGCGAGCTGCACCGCTACGACGTGGCCCTGAAGGTGCGGGTGGAGCGGCTGGCGCCGCAGTGGCTCTACACCGGTCCCACGGTGCGCCTCCTCGGGCACCTCGACCCCGCCAGCCACTTGAGCTTCTCGCTGACGCTGGTGCCGTGGCAGTCGGGCTGGCTGCGCATCGCGGCCGACGCAATGGAGCTCGTCGACGCGCGCATGCTGGAGGCGGTGCTGTGGCCGCCGTCATCAACGGCGCTGCTGCAGTCGGGCTCGGTCGAGGGTAGCTTCACGTTCGGCGTGCCCAGTGGGAAGGGCGGCGGCGACTCTGCCGTGGCGGCGGCGGGGACGCTGGTCGCCACGGCGCCGGCGGTGGCTGCGGTGGCCATGAAGGCGGCTGCCCCGGCGGACGCGGGCGCTCTGTGCGACGTGCTCGTGCTCTGACGGTGGAGAGGGGAGGGGAAGGTAGCAGCAGCCCGGCGATGGCCTGCCCTGTTCCATCCCCGTCCAGAGGAAGCCTCCAAGGTGGGCAACAGTGGCGAGGGCCAGCACGGCGGCGTTGAAGCAAGCTTGTGCCGTCTGCTGCTGTTCCGCCCCCGTCGCCCGCTTTCTATCTTGCGCTGCATCTCTCGTACACACACACACACAGTCAGTCAGTCAGTCAGTCAGTCCATCAGTGTTCCCTTGCACGCGGATACACGCACAGCAGTGTTGGTACGAGGAGTTGCGCGGCATGAGCACCGGAGCGCGGAACGGACGAGTCTTCGGGGTGGCGCATTGCCATGCTTGAGGCGGTGCGGAGCGGAGAGAGGGGGGGATGGACTTCTCGCCAACCGTTACGCATCCGAGGTGCGTGTGTGCGTGCACCGGCGTGTGTGCGAGCCTGCGCGTAGACCGCACCCGTCCTCATTCTCTCTTCACGCTCCCTGCTGGAACGGACGCCCAGACGCCTGCAAGAGTGCGGTGTAGTGTAGCAAGCGACCATCGCAGGACGCTTCACGTGTGTGTGGGGGGGGGTTGGAGGGGGAGGGGCCACTGCGTGCACTCGCCAGGACACCGCTACCACCACCACCACACATGCACATGCACATGCACACGCGCACGCCCTGCACAAAATCGACTTGTTGTCTCTTGACCTTGTCCTCTATCCCCCACGCTCTCTCCCCTCCTCCCTCTATGCGTTCCTCCGCCGCCCCCACCCCACCCCACCCCGCGCCATCTTCCATACTGAACACGCACAACCCTCGCACATCACCGCCACACCCGCTCTCTCACGCGTGTACGCACACCCACACACACACACGCCAATAGCTCGGAAAGTGCGCACAGGCTACGTTAGTGTGCCACCCCCTCTCTCCCTCCACTGCCGCCTCTTGCTCTGACTCGCCCTTCACTGCCCGATCCCCCCCCCCCTCCCTCCCTCGTGCGCCTCCGCCGCTTCCCAATTTTTTCGTGGGTGCCCCCCTCCCCCGTTGCCGTGCGCTGTTCTTCTCCTCCTCTTGCCTTCGTGTGTGTGTGTGTGTGCGTGTGTGTCTGACCGCCTTGCTTCGGCGTGCACGCGCTACTGCCTTTGGCGTACCCTCCTCCCCTCTTTTCAGCTTTCTTCTCGCTTCTGCTGTTCAAACGGAAGCGCCTCGCTGCGGGGCTGCGCCTCCCCCTCCCTTTCCCTCCCTCCGCTGTATTTGTGTGGTCTGCATTCGTGTCTGTTTTTCCCTTTGCCTTTTCTCCGCGCCGAGACACACACACACACACCCAAACACACGCAGAAGTGAAGCGCTCTGGGACACCTTCCCCCTCCCCTCGTTTCTCCTCCTATAACCCCTTCTATCTCTTCGGTGAAGGATAGCGCACCGGCGAGTCCGCCATTGCATCCCTTCGCGCCATCTCCTCTCGCTCCGGCTACCCCCCCCCCCTCTCGGAGGCTGCATAGTAGGTGCGTGTGTCTGTGTCTGTGTGTGTGTGTCTGTGTCTGTGTCTGTGTCTGTGTGTGTGTGCAAGCAGTGCTTCCCTTTTTGTTGCGTCCTGCCGTCTTTGTCCTCTTTCCTGCGGCGGTGTGCCCGCCTCTTGCTTCATCTTCTTGTTCATCCCCCCCCCCCCACCCCTCTTCCCACTTCTGCCCTTTTGCTTCGCGAGCTCTGACGCACGACACACATCACCCGCATCAGCATCGCCAACACTCCCTCTCCTTCACTTCTCCCAATGCCCTCGTTGCACAGCTTCGCCACTCCTTCGCAGTCCCTCGTCACGTCGCCCAGCCTCTCCGCACCCGACTTCGCCAACCTGCAGCAGCAACAGCACCAGCAGCAGCTGTCGCAGAGTCGGCGGGCGCACGGCACGGCTGGGCAGTCGCGTCAGCCGGAGAAGTCTCTATCCGTCCTCTTCACGGCAGTGGCCGCCGCTTCAGGTCCCGGCGTGCCATCGCCGACCACCACCCCGCTGCAGGCCGACGTCAAGGACAGCAGCACCCCGTACGAGGACAACACGTCCACGCCGCTGGGCACGCCTGGCTTCCCGGTGCTCGGCGTGCGGGTGGCGAGCCGCTCGCGCCTGCGCGTCAGCTCGCACGCCACGTCCGCCAGCGCCCTCCCCCTCACCCCTGACGACGACGCGATGGAGCCGCAGCCGGCGCTGCCGCTGCTCTCGTGGGTGCGTTCGTCGCCGCCCATGGTGGCGCTCCCGCCGCGGCCCAGTAGCGGCCTGCTGCGCCACCTGCAACAGCCACCGCAGCAGCACCCACCACAGCGCGACAGCGGGGCTCCGAGTCGCCGCGGCGAGGCCCTCAAGTCGACCACGACAAGCTCCCTGTCGGAGACGTTGCATGACAGCGCCACGGCTACCTTGGCGCCGACCGGAAAGCGGGCAAGCCACAGCGGCACAGACACGGCAGTGATGGTGGACGAGGCGGCGGTGGACGCAGCCCCGTCCCCCACCTCGGCCACGAAGGCGGAAGTGAAGCCGGCTGCTTTGTCCACAGCCGTGGCAGCGCGCCGCACGTCGTCGCCGTCCCCCACGTCGCGGCGCGGCTCCGACCACAACGTGAAGGACTTCATGCGTGAGACGGCGAACGACGCCGATCTGCCGCCTGGGCTGCAGCGCTTCCTGCAGAGCCAGTGCGTTCGCCACCCGCAGCCGCCACCGCAACCGCTGCAGGCGCCGCCACCACCGCGCGCACCCCCGAGCCTCCTTCCCGTCGACGTCAGCCCCGCTAGCCCCGCCCCCGCCACACGGGTCGCGTCGGTCCTGGTGGTGTCCGCCTCGCCCGCTGCCGGCTCTCGCGCTAGTCACCAGCACCCGCTCTGCAACAGCCGGTCGAACAGCAACAGCGACGAGGCGAGTGAACAGCGCAGCGGGTCAGCCGGGTGGATCCTCGACGCCGTGGCCGCAGCCGGGGCAGACACGGAGAGTCGCGCGAGGGCGGCGAAGGCGTGCGAGGAAGAGGAGGAGGGAGGCGACGCGCGGCCCGGCACGCAGGCACATGCGCTGCCAGGCCGCTGCTCCACGACGCTGCACCCCGCGGACGAGGACGCCGACGCTGACGCAACCACCGCGACCACGGCGGCGTCATCGCAGGGCCAACGCGGGCGGCGTGCGCTGGGGGACAGCGAAGTGGACGCAATGGCGTGCTACCGGTCGCCCGTCCTCGAGTCGGAACCGCTGCGCCTCGTCGCGGCTCCCTCGACGAGCAGCCAGCGCAACTCCTACGGCAGCGGTTTGGTGAGCGGCACCACGCTCATCAGCGCGGCGACATCGCCACCGTTTTACTGCCCGCTCGGCAGTCGCCCCGCCTCCCCGCCGGCGGGCGTGCTGCGTGTCCTGCAGCTCTCCACGACGTGCTCGACGCCTGCAGCCGCGGCGGCGGCGGCCCTCGCCGCCGCCTGCGCCCGTGAAGGGGACCTCAGCCCCGCGCAGCGGGAGGCGGGGAACAGGGGGCGCCGCGAGTGCAAGGCTGACTGGGCATTCCCTCAGCACGACTCGGCCATCTCCGGCAAAAATGAAGACGGTGACACGACCGGGACTGGCGGCCTGGCGCGCACCGCGCCGCGTAACCCCTCGGCCTCCCTCACCTCGAGTCCGCCGCTGCACTTGTCCCTCGCAGCGCACCGCCGCAGCACCGCGGCGGAGGGCGATCCCGCAGCCGACACCACGAAGGTGCTCTCCTCCCTCTCCGCGCCGGGGCCACTCGCAGACAAGGACCTGGCCGTCCCGCCACCGCCACGCCGCCCGCGCGCCCCACCGCCACCACTGATGAGCCAGTCGCCGGTCACCTCACACGCCTCGCCGAAGGACAGCGGACAGCACGGTAGTAGCGGCAGCTTCAGCATCGACGCGCTGCGCGGGCGCCCCCCTCCACACGCGAATCTGGCCACACCGGCGCTCGGGAGTGAGACGCCCACGCCGCTGCACCACGCCGCACCCGCACCCACAACAGCGACGACAACGACGGGCACGAACAGCGGCCGCGGCTCGAGCGCCTTTATCGGGTCCCTCAGCAGCCGCGGAGCCTCCCCGGTGACCCACCAACAGCTTCAGCCGTGGTTCCTTCGCTTGCAGTGCGCCGGCAACAGCAGCAGCGGCGCAGGGACTGGAGTCGGGGCTGGCATGCACGGTCGCCAGAGTAGCAGCGCAGCGAACCTGACGCTTGGCACGGAAGCGGTGGGCACCACGCTGATAGAGGTCACCAACACGACGAGCGCGTCCGGTCACCTGTCCTCCTGCGCGGAGGTCGAGCCGTCGCTGACGGCGGGGGTGGCGTGGCTCGGTTCCTTCACCTCCTACGTGCCCTCCGACTCGTCGCCGACGACGGATACGCTGACGAGCTTCAGTCACGGCGGGCACAGCGGGGGCTACAGCAGCTCCATCAGCGCCTGGGCAACTCGTGGCGCCGTCGCCGCCGCGACGGCCGCAGCCGTCGCCATGGCCGCGCACGCCTCGACGTCTCAGTCCCTCTCCGCCCGCAGCCGCCGCCCCCACAACTTGTACAGCGCCTCCAGCACGACACGCGTCTCCACCGCGGGGGTGCCCTCCACCGAGAGCTCGAACTCGCCCTTGCCGCTGGCGCCGCGCGTGAGCGGGCTGCACCGCGCCGTCGCCTCCGCGTCACCCGCCGCGTCGATGTCCCTGCAGGCGCCTCCAGCACCGCCGGCCCCACCCGCGCCGACCTCGTCCCCCTCGCCGGGCCGCAGCCCAGGCAGCAGCTTCACGTGCAGCCGTGCGAGCGGCGCTGTAGCGCTGGGCAGCGACGGCCCCCTCTCCTCCGCAACACCGGCAGCAGAGGCGCTCTCTGGCTCGTGGCACCACACGGCCACCAACACCACCGCCGCGACCAGCAGCGCCGCGGACCTCATCGCGCTGTCGGAGCCCCCCGTCTTCTCTCACGCGGCGAGCGCCGGCGGTCCTGCCCCCGCGCCGCCGGGCTCCGCGCACGCCGCGGCGCACCGGGACGAATTGCCGTCGGTCGCTTCGCTGATGACGCGCTCCTCCAGCGTGGATGGCTCCGTCGTGAGCGTGGCGCTGCTAAGCCCAGTCCCCACGGACATGTAAGGGCAAATGGGAGTGGGGTGAGTGCAGTGGGAAGTCCTTGCAGCGAGGGTGCTATACAAGAAGGCTGTGTTTGTGTGTGTGTATGAGTGCATGTTGGTGAGACTAGCGATGCGGCGCACCGGTCCTCCTCCGCCTCCATCTACTTCCAGCACGCACCAGTGCTCCCCTCGCTGCAGAACGGGGGCGCGCTCTTCTTCATATTTTCCCTTTAAGTTTGGTTGTTGTTGTTGTGTGTGTGTGTGTGTGTGTGTATCGGGGAAGGAGAGAGGGGGGCGGGAGAGGACACTCCTGGTTGTCACGGCTTTGTGTGCCGCCCGCGTGCGAGTCTCGCGATCCTCCGTCCCCTCCCCCTCCCCGTCTTCCTTCCTTCCTTCCTTGGTGATGTTCGACGTGAGCGCCCGCACCGCGCTCTCCTCCTCCCTCTCAGCCACGCCCGTATAGGGGCGCCTGATGCTCTCCCGCCTCCACCCTACTCGAGTCCGAGTGATGCAAACGTGTTCGCCATCGAACGTCTTCGCGCGCTCCCCCGCCCTCCCCCAAAAAAAAACCGGCACCCTCGGTTAGGGTCACCCTTCGTTGCTGATCTTTGTGTTTGTGTGTGTGTGTGTGTGTCTGTCTGTGTGTGGATTTGTGCAGTCGACCTGCAACCCGTCGTGCGGTCGCGCTTCTTGGAACGCAAACATGTCTTCACTTGTGCCTAAAGCTTCCCTCCCTTCCCTCTCCCCAACCCGCCGTCCTCGGCGTACAAGGAGCAGCCTACGCCTACGCCTGCTCCAGCCCTCCCTCCCCCTCCCCCCCACCGCTGCCCCTTCTTCCCTCACGTGCGCACTTCTCCGGCTTTTGGGGTAGCACGGAGCGCGTGTGTGTGTGAGTATATTGGTCCCCTCCTGTGCTTTTCACGTCCCTTCGTGTGTCTACCTTTTCCCGTCCGGCTCCGCATGCCTCGAGCACCGCCGGCAACCCCCCCTCGTCTCCCTTCCCTTCCTTTTTCGCTCTCTCTCTCTCGCACGTCGACGACGGAAGTTGAACGAGCACCCAGCGTGCTACGCCCATCATCACGAGCAGCCACCTCCACCTCGCGGGCGCCTTCGCGGCCTGAGAAGCGAGAAGAGAAACAGCGCGCACACCGCTGCCCCGCCCGCCCGCCCGCCCCCCCCCCCTTCTGGCCTCTCCCCTCCCCTCCGAATGGCTAGACTCTCCCTCCGCACGGTCAGGCACAGCGCACACGTGCACACGTCGTCGTCGCGTCTTGGGAGTGGTGCCGTGCTGGGGTATCTCGTGTGGTCGACGAGGGTGGAGGCGTGTCTCGCACACGGCCTGGCGACTCCCTCGCCCCTCCCACCTTCCCCGGCTGCGCCACAACGGCGCGGTCGACACTGCATCGTCCAGTCGCACTCTTCCACCTCCCTCTCTCCCTCCTGTCCTTCTCTCCACGCCACTACGCTACTGAACGACACACAATTGACGCCACATCAGGTCATGAGCGACCCTGTACACACACACACACACACAACTCCTTACCTCCTTTCCCTCCAACTTTCCTCTTCGCCAGCTCGGCGCCCCACCCCATTGTCCCCCCCCCCCCAACCCCCACCCCACACACACACACACAAACGTGCCTAACTCTGCCAGCCACACCCGCTTCGACCTCCCTCTCTCCTTTCTTCCTGTTGCGCTTTCTCTTCACTGTGCGTGGACCAGCACCGCGTCTGCCACACGTGCGACCCCCTCTCCGCCCCTCCCCCCTTCTCCCACCTCGCCCGACTGCCGCTCCTGCACCGCACTCAGGCGCACCGTCGTCACCGACCTCACCGACCCCTCCCACACGTGTACCACTACTTCTCTTCGCCTCCTCTCTTTCCTCCTTAGACACACAAACACTTAGACAGGTGCACCCGCACCGGCAGAGACACGGCTTTGTGGACTACGCAGCCGACGCCGCCGCCGCCGCCGTCTTTACCGCGGCGCACCTCCCCTCTCGTACACGAGTCATCATGAGCCGTAGCGCGGTCGCTTCTCCCCAGCAGCAGCAGCAGCAGCAGCAGCAGCGCGAGCATGTGAACATCATCCACCCCGATGAGGGCAAGCGCTACAAGCTGAATGTCCGCACCCCCATCGCGCGGCTGACGATTGGGAAAGTGAAGCAGTGCCTCGCCGCCGCCAGCTCCTGCCCCATCCCGCTGGAGGAGATGGTGCTGCACTTGAACGGCGTGCCGCTCAGCGATGACCGCGACGTGTGCGGCAGCCTCGGCATCGGCAACGGTGCAACCCTCTCGGTAGAAGCCCGCGCAGGCCCGCCGCCCTACGCCGCCGGCACAGATGCCGGCCACACGCAGGACAGCTGGGTGAACGGCAGCCCCCGCTCGCGCAGTGCGCGCGCCGTGGCCCCCGCCCCCGCCGCCGCGGTCGCCTCCCCGCCATCGTCCTCGCACGCCGCACCGCCGTACGCGCTGTCTGATCAGCGCCGCCTGCTGGAGCTGCAGACCCTTCAGCAGCAAGACATGATGCTGCACAAGGACGACGTGGTGCGCGACGACGTGCTTCGCCACACCCTGCGTCACGTCGACGAAGCCGTGGACGCCGCGAACCTCCGCCGCCGGCAGCTCGAGCGGCAGCGCGCGATCGCCGAGGAGGAGTTGCGGTGCATGCGGGAGAAGGAGGCGGCGGCGGGGAAGGAGCGGGAGCGGCTGACCCTCCTTCGCGCGCAGGAGGCTGCACGAGCGGCGGAGCGGGCGGCGCAGCTGGCCGAGCGCCGCGAGCAGCTTCGCGCGGAGCAGGAGGCGGCCCGGGCGGTGGCGATGCTGAAGCTAGAGAATGAGAAGAAGAAGGCACAGCTCGCCCAGCAGCAGGCCTTCTTCGACGCGGAGCGGGAGCGGGCGCAGCTGGAGCAGGCGAACTTCGAGGCCGCGAGCAAGGCACGCGAGCTCGAACTGCGCGCACGCGAGATCGACATCGAGCACCAGCGTTTGGCCCGCATTCGGGAAGCGCGGGCACTCGACACGGACCGCCGACTCGCCGTGCAGCAGCGGCTGCACTACTACGCGCAGCTCGGGGTCGAGGCGCCGCGCTCGCTGCAGCGCGAGGCGGCGGCGCTGCTCCTGCAGGCTGGGAGTGGCCTGGTACAGGACGGCGAGGACAGCGAGCTCGGGGACGACCGCACGGGCCTGGACAGCGCAAGCTTGCCATCGCGCTTGACGAGTCACCGCGTCGCGGGGCCCGCCGCCATGCGCAACGGCGGTGCCCACTTGAACGGCACGGGTGTGGAGGCCTCGCTGCTGAACCACAGCGACGGTCTCGTGCGCAGCCGCGGCGCGTCTGCAGCACCGGGAGCGGCCGCAGCGGGTGCGGCCGTCGCGCAGTTCCCGGGCAACGGCGCCGTGACGAGCGTGCCGGAGGGGTCCTTCTACGATGCACGGCAGAACGCCGAGGCGAACCTGCACCGCCTGGGCGACGATCTCGGGCTGCAGGACCGGCTGCAGTTCGACGAGAGCGACACGTGCGTGATCAGCATCGATGGCGAGTACACGCTGCTCGTCACGTACGACGCAGCGACGGAGCGGCTGTACCTGTACTCCACGCTGCTCGCCTCGCTGCCCACCGTCGTGCAGGCGACGCCGGAGGGACGCCTAAAGCTGTACGAGTTCCTGCTCGAGGCGTCGCTGCTCGGGCGGGAGATGTGCGGCGGCGGCGTGGGGGCCTCGCTGCGCAACGACTTTGTGCTCATGTCCGCGAGCCTTTACATGCCCACGAGTCAGCCGTGGTCGCTGCGCACGCTGGCGCCGCAGTTCCTGCACTGTCTGCGCCACTGGCGCACCAAGCTCACCGAGTTCCTGCAGACCCTCGGACAGCAGCAGCAGCAGCACTCTGTGGGGTACTCGCCAAGCTCCACGTCCTCGGCGCCGCAGCAGCAGCCGCGCGCCGCCGGCCCCTCCTCCCCTGCCATCCACGTCGCCAGCCCGGCCTCGCGCATGTCCGCCGCGTCGTCACCGTCCCGCACGCCCGCCGCGGCCACCCCGTCGGCGCCGTCGCCGCGGGTCATCCCGGTGCTTGGGCTCGAGGTGACGGGCACGGTGCTCGTGAACGGGGTGCCGACTCACTACGAGGACGGCGTGCTCGTGGTGAACGCCGCAGGGCCCGCCGTGCTGGCTGGCGTGCAGCCGAACGACTTCATCGAGGAGCTGAACGGCGTCCGCATTGGCAACGTCGCGGACTTCCGGCGCGTGATTGAGCAGCAGCTGGAGCCGGGCATGCTGGTGCCCGTGCGCATCAGCCGCGGTGGGGTGGCGATGGTGGTGACGGTGCGGGTGGAGGCGGCGTGGTCGCTCTAGCGCGCCGGCTGGTTGCCGCCGCCCCCCCCCCCACCCCCCTCCCGCTTCTCGTAGACGAGCTTGACGAGGACGTGGGGGGGATGGTGGCGTTGCACGTGGCGCATCTTCTCGTGCGGCCACCGCTGAGCCCGGGCCGAACTCAACAACGACGCAGAGGAGGACAGCGGCGTTGCCGAGGAGGCCTGTCTCCCACCCTCTATCTTCTTCTGTTTAACGCGCCTTCTTGCGCCGCGATACGCACGTGAGACAGCGGGCGATGCGTCGCCGGACGCGTCGAGGACGTGGCGCTGACAGCGCCGAGTACACCGTGCGACGCGCTTCTGCGCGCGCTCTCATAAGCAACGATGATCCAGTGCTCCCTTCGGCAATCCACCTCCCTCCCTCCCCCTCTACTCCCAATGACAACACGACACACACACACGCGTGAAAGGCACGCCAACACACACAGACACACACAGACTTGAGTGCACTCACTGCTCTGCGGTCATGTTTGGCGAGGCACCGTCGGCAACCGCCCCCACCGCGGTGCCACGCCACCGGCAGCCACAGCACGAGCAGCAGCAGCAGCAGCAGAGCACACAGAGGGCGGAGAGCGATGGGGTGACTGTGGTGAGTGCGACGACGTGCGCGTCCTCAGCGGAGTCTGACGGAGCTTCGTCGTGGCCGCGGCTTCAAGTGCACCGGCACCACAGCAACCTCAGTTCACTGCGCGCTGTCCCCCGCGAGGAGCGCCGCGACGACCCGCTTGCTTGCGGCAAGTCGCAGCGCTACCTGCAGCAGCCCCTGCGGCCACTGCGTCGGCGGGCACGGTCCAGCCCCTCGCCCGTCCCAGTACTGGCCACACCAACTCCCTCTCGTCACCGTCGCTGCCGCTCGGAGTCTTGTGTGAGCGCCAGCGCTCGACCAGCCAGCGCCACACCGGGCGATGTAAATGTGAGCAGTGTTACCGCACCAGGCGACGATGAGGACGACGGGGTGAGTGTGGCGGCGAAGGCAGCGAGCACCGCTGGGGCCGACATGCGCAGCCACGGCGACACGTCTACGCGTGGTGAAGGTCCACTGCGGGTCTCCGGCACCGAGCGGCGAGGAAGCGCCACCGCCGCGATTGGCGTCCCTCGCGCGAAACGACCGCGAAGACGCGCGTCGCCGGTCGCCCACGCGAACTCGGCGTTGCTGGAACGGGCGGCAGAGGAGGAGGCGCCGTGCCGGCCGCGATTTCTTTCCACCTCGTCCACTCCGCCACCCCCACCGCAGCGACGCCACCCGCGTCCTCCTCCCTCTCCCACGCCGCCGCCGCTGCGCGTGCCGCTCGCCGTCAGCGCAGCTGCAGCACGAGCAGGGCCAACATCGCCTTGCGCGCGGCGTCTGCACACGACACGCCTCACCGAGGACATGCCAGAGTCGCTGGCACGCCTACTGCGTCAGTACCTTGCACAGTCGCCGCCGAAGCCTCCACCATCGCCCGCGCGTTCACCGCCTGCCGCAGGAGGCACCGTGGTCGATCGCCACGCGTGGACGCGCTTCCTCGCGGTGCGATGGGGCGGTGCCGCACTCCCGGACGAGCCCCCGCCCCCACCGTCGGCACCGCCGTCCCCGCAGCGTGCGGACGGGAAGCGAAGGCGAACGGAGGAGGAGGAGGACGCCGGCGATGCCGAGACGCGAGCTCCGGCGGCTTGCGGTGCCGGTGCGCTTGGCTCCGTCGTCCCGGGCTCCGCATCCGCCACGCGCGCGCCCCTGTCGAGGCTGTGGCGCCTGCTTCGGCACTACCCACATGACGTCAGCGCGTGTCTCGCGCTGAGCCTCGGCGTCTGCACCGCACTAGATGCCATGCGGGCCGTGCCACCGCCGATGCTGCCCGACGCCGCGCTAGAACAGATCGCCCTGTCCACCTCCACCGACGCGCACGCCTTCGCGGCAGCGCACGCGGAGGCCTGGGTGCGGTACAGCACACAAGTGCAGACGCGGCGTGGCGCGGGAGCAGCCGCACACGCGGCGGCCGACTCCAGCAATCCCTCAAGGTCGCCGCACCCCGCGACGTGCGCGTGTGGGTGTCTGGTTGTAGGGCAGCTACTCGACCCGCACCGATACCGCTTCCACCTCCTCTACTACCGCTACCACGGCCGGTCTACACCGGCGCCGCTGCCGGCGGCCGCGAGCACGGCTGAGGCGGTCGCCGCGCAGGACACACGTGATGTGGCCCCGCCCACGGTTTGGCGTGAGGAGCTTCCAGGTGGCGTGGGCGGCACCGTGGTCGCCGCCTCCCGGCTGGCCGCAGAGCAGGCGGTCTTGGTGGAGGAGGCGCGCCTCCGCTTCTTTGGGCAGGCCCTGCCGCACGATGCACGCCTCCGCCCCTCCCTGCCCGCTTCTCTCGCGGCGCCGCCTGCACAACCAGCACGGCCGCCACACCAGCAGTCAAGCACGCTCGCACCACCTCAGGACGAGTCCGACCTGCCTTGCCCGCACACAGGCCCCTCCCCAGTCTCCCTGCTGCCGCTCCTGGCCGTGCAGACCCTCGCCGACTTCATCGTCGCCTCCAGCGCGCGGCGTGGCGCGGCTCTGGCGCGGCAGCAGCAGCGGTGGGAGCGGCGCCGCGGCCGCCGTTGCAGCACAGGTCCTGCTGAACTATCTGTCAACGCCGCATGTCGCCACGGTGTCGCGGCTGTAGTGGGTGACGAGGTCGATGACCCGCTGCGGGGATACGCCGGGTTCTGCAGCGAGGCGGAGCGGCTTTGGGTTGTCCTGGCGTGTGTGTGGATGGCCTGGAAGCAGCTCGAGCAGTGCGTGTCGCTCGCCTTCCTCGTGCCGCGTCTGGAGGTGTTGTGGACGGGCGACCGAGCCGGTGACACGGCGACGGCGCCGCGGAACAGCGCCCTTCGGGGGACGTCGGCGCTCACGCGAGCCGCGGATGCCGTGCGACGCAGCCCGGCCGAGCTGCGACGCCTCCTGCTCGCGACCGCGAGTGACGCACCTGCTGCCTGCCCCTTTCCGCCCCGCCTCCCCTCGCGGCGCAGCGGCAGCGGCAGCGGCAGCGGCGGTCACCCGCACACGAGCGTGCTGACGCAGCATGTCTGGCAGGACGCGGCAGCGTGGGAGCGCGGCGTGCTTCAGCAGCTGCGCACGCGCCTGCTAGAGCAGGAACCTCGCGAGTTCCGCGCGGACGCCGCCGACGAGTTGTCTGCGGACCTCGTGGCAATGGAGTCCTTTGTGCATGCCTCGCTCAAGGGACGCGTGGGCTGGCTGCCGCTGTGGGGCGCCGTAGCGGTGGAGGTGTCCGAGCTGTACACGGAGCAGCGTCGCAGCGACAGCGCCATGCTGGCACAACTGCGGCGCCCACCTCAACACCGCACGCGTGTGGAGGCGCAGTCGGCGTGGCTTCTGGCTGGACGCGTGCAGCAGGTCGTCCTGCTGGCAACGCGGCTCCTCTCACTGCCGTGTGCCGCAGCGGCAGCAACGGCAAGCGCCCGCCCTGGAGTCACGGAGGAGGAGCGCCAACGCCAACGGCAGTGGCAGCGCATTGAGCGGGAGGGGCGGAGCCCGCTGTGTGATGCAGAGGGCTACCATGAAGCCGACGGTGGCGATGGCAATCGTGATGTTGGTGATTCCGATGCTGGTGCTGATGCCGCCGTGCCTGCGGTGAGGTCGGCGGACACGCTGGCACGCCTCGGCGCCTACATGTCGTGGCACCCACTTTTTGGGGTGGCCGTGGCGGTGGTCGCCGGCGCCGTGCCGCTGTGGTGGGCAGCCGGGTGCGTAGCCCCCTGCGCGGCTGCGGCTGCGTCTAGTGATACCGCGGCGGTGGTGTCAGCCGCGGACAGCGAAGCGCAGGCGGAGCTCCGTCGTGTGGTGGAGCAGCTCTACGCGTGGCTTCGCGAGGCGGAGGGACGTGCGTGAGATGAAGGATGGCTGGAGAGAAGGCCCTGCGGCCTTGCGTGTTCGTGTGGGTTTGTGTCTGTCTGGCTCTTTGATGAGCGCGCTGATCTGCTACGCGTGCGCGTGCGTGCGTGCGTGTGTGTGTGTGACTGAGTTTTTCTGCTACCCTTGACGTTCCACTCCTTCAGAAACCAACCGCATCTACGCCGCGCGTGTCGATAAGGTGTGGCCAGCTGCGATGCTGATTCTACGCGTTGTCCTCCCCCCCCCCCCGGACCCTTTGAGCTCACCGTGTCCGCCCCTGTCTCTCACCGCGCCCCGTCACCACCACCACACGTATCACCACGACTACCACCACACAAACCCACACTCACAATACGGCCGTGACGCCGCAGTGGTACACCCCCACCACTACCATCTCGCACACAAGCTCGCTGTCTACCGCACGCAACAGTCAACACGTGCGCGACACACACACACACACACGAGGCATCACAGCTCGCTGCCCTCGTGCATCCCCCTGCAACCTACCGGGCGCAGACTTCGTTTCTCCCTTGCGCTGCACAGCGCACACACCCTGAACGAGCCGTGTCCCCACGGCTGCTCCGTCGAGCGCGTGGCTCCGTGTCTGCGTGTGCGTACGTGCGTGTATGCATGTGTGTGTGTGTGTGTGTGTGTAGACATCACTACTCTCTGCTTTAGACCTCCTCTCCTGCCCTCCGCCTCCATCCCGAGTGTGTTCATCGGTGACGACGCTGTTGTTGGCCGATGCGAGCCATCAAGCTGCGCAATGGTGGCGGGGCAGGGGCGCACCACCACCTCGCCGCCGCGGGTGGCAGCGTCGGGTCAGCCACCGGGGCCGCGGCGTCTCCCACCGTGTCGCAGGCGGACACAGCCTCCAACGCCGCCGCGGCGGCAGCTCCGTCGTCGGCGTCCATCACTGCGGTTGCCAAGGGCACTTCTGGGGCACGCACCACCGCCGCAGCAGCCGGCACCATGCAGGCCCCGCACGGCGCGCTGGCAAGTCCGTTCGCGCCAGACGAGTCGAGCGAGAATTTGCCCAGTGCCGGGCAGGAGCTGAACCTCCGGGACGACTTCGCGCACGACCCCGTCGCCACCGCCTACGCAGAGGAGGCGCCGCTGACGTTCACCGCCCGTGACGACCCCCGCGTCGTGGCGCGGCTGCCGCTGCGCTTCTGCGATGTGCTGCCGACAGTGCACCATCAACTCGAGTACCGCCGGCGCCAGGCCACGCACCAAACCGCCGTAGAGGCGTTCGCGGACCCGACGAGCGGGTGCGGGGAGCCGCGCCACGTCCACTGCACGCCGGCGCAGCCCACCGCCGCCGACGGCGCCGAGCTGCAGGGGCGGCTGTACGAGCACGCCCACCTGTCCGACCTGATTGTGCGGCTCCTCCCCGTCGCTGTTGGAGAGGAACAGGCGTGTAAGACGGCTATGATGCACCCGAGTGAGGGCGACAAGGCGGGCACGAACGGCGGCAGCGTGGCGACGCCGTCACCGCCGAACGCCGCGCCGACGGGCACGCGCACCACGCAGAACCCGGCGATGTCCCCGACGTCGGCCGCCGACGATGAAGTCGAAGCCGCCGTGCGCGGCACCTCGCACACGGCCCTGCTGCCCGAGCAGGAGCTGCACCGCATCGCCGCAACCGAGCAACTGCTGGACTACCTCTTCTGCCCGCCCCCCACCACCTGGCCGGCCGGGGGTGTCGTGGATGCCGCTGCTGCTGCCACGGGTGGCATCGCGCGGGACGAGGCACGGCGGGAGTACACGGTGGCTGCCTGCCTGAACGGGCTCCGCGAGGTCCCGTCTCACTCGGTCGAGTACGCCGAGGTGCTGCACCAGCTCATCGCCGTCGCCGACGCCCGCGTGCACGGCGCGGACGGCGGTGAGGCGGCGGACAAGGACAACGAACAGGAGCCGGCCGCGTCGAGCGCGCTGACGGACGTGCTGCTGCCCTCGTATGTGTGGCAGGTCCTCGTCGGGCTCCAGCCACCGGCGGCGGCGGCGATGGGGGGCAGCAAGTCCAAGTCGAAGCCCGCCGCCGCGTCGGCGGCCCGCGGCCAAGCCGCTAAGCTCGTCATCACCCCCAGCGCGGCGGCAGCGGCGATGACGACCGCGGCACCGGAGCGGCGGCCGGTGGTAACGGCGACGCTGCGCTCGACGCTCGATGCGGTGCTGCCGCCGCGGCTCTTCGTCTACTACACCATTGAGCGTGACGCCGCGGAGCAGGTGCAGCAGCAGCGCCGTGCCGCGATGCTCCGGCAGACGCGTCTCCGCCAGCACATCGCGGCGCACCCCGACGACGCCAACGCCGCAGCAGAGCTCGATGCCCTTGCCGAGGCCCTCGCAAGCGACTACACGCAGATGCCCGTCGGTGCGATGATGGTGGTGCTGGAGCGGGCGAGCGAGGTGCAGGCGCCGCGGGACTACCTGCTGAAGCTCGAGCAGACCGTGGATGAGGTGCTGCAGTGCGTGCAGGCCCGCTGCTGCGGCCGCCCCATCCGCCTGATCAGCTCCAACTCCGCCCAGCAGTCGCGTCACCCCGCCCCCTCGCCCCCGCCAGCGTCCACCACGCTCGTGCCGCTGCCCCCCTCCACCGCCGCACCACCCCCGCGCTCGGCGTCGACAGCGAAGACGAATGTGCTTGGCGGCACGAGCGACATGGCCAAGGCGGCGGCCAAGGCAGCGGAGCGGGAGCGCAACGCGCTGAACGCCACGAAGATTCTGGCCATGCCGTCCAAGCCGGTCTGCACGCGCACCCTCAAGCCACCGCCCGCGCAGCCCGCCGCCATCTCCATCAGCGGCGGCGGCTCGGCCACTGTAGCGGCGACGCTAAACGTGCTGGAGCTCAACAAGCAGCGAACCCTAGTGCAGCTCAGCCTGCTTGGCGAGGAGCTGGTGCGGCAGGCCACGGTCGACCTGCCCGAGCGCGGTGTGCTGCTGCGGCGGCTGCTGGACGAGGCGCAGCTGTCCCTCGACGCCCGCGCCATTCTCGTTCGCGAGCGCACCACAGCAACGCAGGAGCACCTGCTGGACGGGCAGGACTCCCGCGAGGCCGCCGTAACGCAGCGCGACGGGCTGCAGAAGGAGGTGGCGGAGCTGCGCGCGCGGCGTGCGTACGTGCAGGCCCGTAAAGCAGCCCTGGCGGCGGCGGTGGAGGGGCGCAAGACACGCGAGGCCGCCGCGCGGCAGGAGCGGCTCGACTTCCAGGAGTCGCTGCGGGAGCGGCTCGCGGGGCACACGGAGCGCGTCAAGGATGAGCAGGATGCGGCCCGGCGCGGCTCCATGGCGGGGATGTGAGGCGCACGTGTGCACGGGGTGTGCTTCTGCGCGTGTCTGTCGCAGCTCCTCTGCCAACCCCCCGTTGCCGCCTCCTACACCTTGGGCGGCGGTGCATGCTTGTGTGCCCAGGCCCCTCCCCCCCTTCCTCCATCTTGTTCTCCTTGTCTCTCCCTCTCGCTTGGAATCCAATCGCGTCTTTCCCACCCCCCACCCATCACTACGCACGCACACACGCACACATATGCAGCGCGCGTGTGTGTGCTTAGTGTCTGTGTCTGTGTCTGTGTCTGTGTCTGTGTGTGTATTGCTCTCATGTACATCTATGCTTCTTTACTTCTCCTCTGTGTCGCCACTTGCGTGCACGTCGTACTCGCGTGTCCCTCCACGTCTCCCTCTCACGCTCTCCTCGCCGTCTCTGCCCCCCTTCGCCCCGCCCCGCCCCTCCCCCCTCTCCCACCCACCCCCCACACACGCACGCACGCACGCGAGAGTTCAGCCAACTGACGTCAGCGTCTCGGCTGCGCCTCTGTGTTGGGTGTGCGTGTGTGTGTGTGTGTGTGTGTGTGTGTGTAGTGCTTAACCTTTTCTCTGTTTGTCTCTGCGACTGTGTTGGGTTGGAACGGGAGGCGAAGTGCTTTACGAGGAGGCCTGAGTTGGGCAGCCGCGGGATGGCGGCGTGGCGTGCATGACGAGGGTCGGTGTTAGGGGGGAGGGAGGGGGGGAGTGGGGCGGAACGCGAGGGAGGGGGGGTCCCGCTGCGCTGCCTTTATTCCTCCATCCCCCCACCCCCTTCCTGTCACCGATGGCGACGCCGTGTGCGCGCAGACCTCCGTGACGCGCGTACAGTGGGGAGCTGACGACATGTGATCCACGCGTGTGTCGGTGTGTGTGTGGTGTGTGGCCCCGGAGGCCC
>JASAOO010003513.1:24196-88302 GCA_030849075.1 Zelonia costaricensis
CTGTGCGAGAGCTCACTTGCAGGTTGGTCAGCCTCCAGTCAACAAGGGGGAGAGCTGAGGGTTGGCTTCACCAGCGACACGTGCCGCACCCCTCAGCGCCCTTCCCGCCATGTGCGGGTTGTGTGTTCACGTGTGTGTGCGTTCATGTGTGTGTGTGTGCGTGTGCAGCGGAGACGCGTGATGGGGGCAATGCAGTGCGCGCCGCCGTGTCATGCCAACCGCCCCCCCCCCTCCCTTCCCTTCCCTTCCCTTCCCACCCCGACGGCTCGCCCTGATTCACGCTGATGAATGGACTCACCCACGTGCCCCACCACTCCGCTGTTGATGCTCCTTCTTTCTTCTCTGTGTTGTCCTGTTATAATGCTGGCAACGCGCGGTGTGTCCATCACCGCACCGCCACCACTCCTCGGCGGACACACCTGCGCCCTCCCCTGCCTCCACCCCATCGCCGTCCATGTACCCCGACGCATCCGGGTTCACTGTCCCATCACGCGCACAACCGCACTCGTTAGGTGTCCCCTCCCCTCCCCCCCCCCCTTGACCTCCTTGCTCTCCTCCTCTTGCTTCCACGTGTACAAAGCTAACGGCTGCACTCGGCCTCGCACTACGACCCCCCGCCCCACACCCACACACCCACACAAGCACCTCCCCCCTCCCACACGCCGCCTCCGTCTCCCTCGCACCCAGCCCCAAGTTGATCCCCTCCCCCTCTCGCCATTCTCACCTCTAAACCGTCGTGTGTGCGTGTCTGTGTGTGTGTGTGTGTGTGTGTGTGTGCGTGTGCGTGTGTAATCCACGCGCAAGAGGTTTGCATTCGTGCATCAGCGTGTGTCTGCGCGCGCGGGTGTGTGTGTCGTACCTCCTTCGTGCTTCTTGGCTTTGCCGGGCTCTCTCACCACCTCCGCCTCTCCCTCCCCTGGCCACCACACTACAGTCCTCTTCACCGCGCACTCCCTCCTCCCCCCCCTTTCCCTCCCTTACTGCCGACTCCGTGTGACCTACACGCCCGATCACGAAAGCTCGACTGCGTAGCGGACAACTCCATTATACAAGCAGCCACCGCATACCCAAACCCCACCCCACCTACTCGCTCCGATACCAACCCCAACACATCCGCCCCCTCGTCCACACTCACGCACACACTCAAAAATATTCACACAGACTCACTTCCCCCCCCCCTTCCCCTCCTTCCCAGTTTGGACTCCATAGCGCAGACGAGGTCGCCATGCTGACGACGCGCATCATCAAGGAGACCGAGAAGCTCCAGAAGGAGTGCCCGCCCGGCATCACGGCGGCGCCGACGAAGGAGAACCCGCGGTACTTCATGGTCACGATCCAGGGTCCGCCGCAGTCGTGCTACGAGGGCGGCCTGTTCCGCCTCGAGCTGTTCCTCCCCGAGGAGTACCCGATGAAGCCGCCAAAGGTTCGCTTCCTGACACGCATCTACCACCCCAACGTAGACAAGGTGGGGCGCATCTGCCTCGACATCATCAAGGACAAGTGGTCGCCGGCGCTCCTCATCAACAAGGTCCTGCTCTCCATCCAGATCCTCATGTCGAGCCCGAACCCGGATGACCCGCTTGCCAACGATGTCGCGGAGCACTGGAAGGAGGATGAGGCGGGCGCGCTGCAGACGGCACGCGAGTGGACGCGCATGTACGCGAAGCCGTAGAGGTGTGATGGAGAGAGACGCAAGGCAGCACCTGACGTGAGGAGAGAGGAGGAAGCGGGTTGAGCCGGGGGTGGGCCTTGGGCGGCGGTGGCGGTGGTAGTGGTGATGCACGTCGCGCACTGTGTCTGAGAGCGCGTGTGTGTGTGTGTCCGTCAAGAAGTGCGCCTGCGCGCATGTTTCGTGTACACCCGTGTGCATCGAGGTGCACACACTCTGGCCTCCTCCCCCCCCCCGCCCCCCTTCCCCTCGCCCTCCTTTCCCCACCCGTCCTCTCCCCCTCTGATCCGGTTCGTTTAGAAATGAGAACCGCGTCTTGCAAGTGTGCCTACGACCCCCTTTTGCCTTTCTCATGGACGTATGTGTGTGTGTGTGTGTGCCGGTGCGGGGATGCCTCGTGAACGAGAAGGAGAGAGTCAGCCGACAAGACTACACGGACCCACAAAGCCAGCCAAGCCACCCCGCCCCTTCTTCCGTGTTTGTGGTTTCTCATCCCCTCTTCCATTCCCGTCTGTTTGCGTACTATCCTGCGCGTGTCTGTCTGCCTGTGCGTGTGTGTAAGTGTGTGTAAGTGTGTGTGTGTGTGCTCCGATTGTGCTTGACTGTGCAGTCCCCCCCCCCCTCCCTCACCTCAACCCCAGCCCCCTCATCTCCCGACGCTCTGTGTGCTCGTCTGTGTTGTTGTGCACGCCCCCCTCCCCCCCCCTCTGGGTGTGCGTGAAGGAGGTGGATGGCGTGATGTGGCGATAGGGCTGGGTCGACCGCCTGCGTATCTGTGTGTAAGTGTGTTTGTGTGTTGTTGCATGTTGCTGATGTGCGCGCCCCCTCCCCACCCTCCGCGTCGTGTTTCTCATGGTGCCTCGCTTGAGGACGGACAAGAGCAATGCCGGCGGGTGTCGGTGCGCGTACGTCCCTTTCCTGCGTTTGTGTGTGGGGGGGGGGTGCGTGCGGTTTGTAGAAGCTGCGAAGAAGCCTCTGGGGGATGGGGTGGGGGGGGGGGTAACCGAGGCGGTGGCGGTGGCGGGCTGCGCGCAGAAGCAGCAGGGGGGGAGACGGGAGAGGGGGGCGGCACTCCCCGGGGGGAGGTCGCAGCACACGAGCTCCTCGAAGGCGCGCCGAGCTTGCCTCCACGGATGCGGACCTGTGTACCGCCCTCAGGACCGCGTTGCTCTTCCTCCCGCGAGCGGTCTTGATTTCTTCGTGGCGAGGGTGAGAGGCGCCGGACGCTCCACCCGTGTTTGCGGGTGTGTGCGCCTGCATGATGGGTTTCTCTGTGGGGTGCGCCATCGTCACCTCCGACGTCCACTCGCCACCACCACCACTCCCGCCACCTTCCCCCGTCGGCCCCTCTCTCGCGCTCCCTTCCTCCTTCATGTAGCGACGCTGACGTCAAGAGCGGCGGTGTCCGTACGCATGTGTGTGTGTGAGAGCCTGGGTGATGTACGTACGTATTTGTGTGTGTGTGTGTGTGTGTGTGTTTTAGTGTTTTCTCGTAAGCAAGTCTCCCTCCGCCTCAAGCAGTGGCTCTCCCCACCTACCCTCCCCCAACCACGTCACTCCTCCCCCCTTCCCCCGCCCACCACCTCCACTACCAGCGAGGGTGCTGCTTCACCCTGCCCCCCCCACTCCACCCCACCCTGACCGTCTCTCGCTGCGTTCACGCTCACGTCACGCGGCCGTACGCGGAGTGTGGGGGGGGGGAGCTCGTGAGCAGCGCGCATCGCGTGGAAGGTCGATCAGCGGACACGCGATCAGACGGAGCGACAGTGTGGTACTACGGTGCGACAGGCGGTGCAACTTTGCGGCCGCCTCTCACCTCTAAACCCCACATCTCCAGCGCCGTGACCGCTGCCGCTCACCGGCGACCGCGCGCGCGTCGGGGCGGTGCGGCACGCGCGCGGTCGCCGGCCCCAGAGAGAAGCTTGAGCGGCCGTGTGCCCATCGTGCGAGGTGCGAGTGTGCCGCCGGTCGTCTCGGTGGTGGCGGACGCGCGCTACCAGCATGCAGCCTGCACGCTCCCACCACCCTCATCCACCTCTGACCCACCCTTTTCCCTCCTCGCTCTCTGCTCTCACACACGCACACGCACACGCACACGCAGCTATACGCCCACTCCCGCCCTCCCCTCCACCACGCCTGCACTGCCCTCTTTCCACCACCCACACCCTTCCCTCGCCTACCCCTTAGCCCACTCAACCCTTCGCTCCTCACTTATTATCACCTCCCCACACCCCACACCCCACACACCCCCGTCCTCGGAACTCCTTCGCTCCCCCCTTCACAGAAACTTCATCCCCACCCCCACCCCCTCTCCCTCCGCCTCGGTCTAATGGGTCGCTCTCGCGCCGCTCCCCGCACCGGTGGCAGCAGCAGCAGCAGCCACCACGCCCCGCCGCCGCCGCCGAAGCGTGCGGAGCCCATGCACCAGTCCAACTCCCACCCGCAGCAGCCCGCCGTGACGAACGTCTACGTGCAGCGGCCGATGAGCGGCGCTGGTGCTGGAAGCGGCATCTTCGGTACGATGGCGGCCGTCGCGGGTGGCAGCGTGCTGGGCCACGGCATCAGCAACTACCTTTACGGCCACAACAACCAGGCCCCGACGCAGCCGGCGGAGGCGCAGCAGCTGGCTCAGGCCGCGCAGCAGGAGGGCTACGCGTGCGCGCCGCAGCTGACGGGCTACTCGAAGTGCTTGGAGGCGAACTCGGACTCGGCCGAGAACTGCAAGTGGGCCTGGGACTATTTCACGCAGTGCCAGCGTGAGCACCCGATGCAGCCGTCGCAGTAAGCACCGCAGCGGTGATGCATCCACGACGGCACATACACACACACACACGCACGTGTGTGGCGTACGGCCGGCACCAAAAGCTGATGCGCTCCGTGACTCGCATGCGCGGCAAAGGACGTGGACCACGAGCGTATGCGTCTGCCTGTGTGTCTGCGTGTTTTGTGTGCACGTGAGTGCGTGCTTGGACGCTCCTCCGTAGCGACTGGCCCGAAGCGCTGCACTCATATCTCCCAAATCCGTCGTCGACACGCACGCGCGAGTGGGGGGGACGAGGAGGGCAAGATCACACGGTGCAGCATCGCGCCGAAGAATGACGGCACACCTCGGCCGTACACCAAGACACACACACACACACGCACACACATCAGCGCGCATGTGACGCACAGAGGGGGAAGACGGCGCAGTCGCTTCCTCAAAGCGGTGCCCACGTAAGTTGAAGCTGGTGCGGAAAGAAAAAAAAAGAGAAAGCGGCGCCGCCTCCCCTCCGCGCAGCACGCGGGCGGCCAAACGCGGCATCCGTCGGAGTGGCGTCTGCCCCTCCTCCACGTGTTGCCGACGTCCCTCCAGCCGCCCCCCCTCCCTCCCCTTCTTTTGCTGCGCCATCTCGTTCCTGTGCATGTGTAACTGCGTGTGTGTGTGTGTGTGTGTGTGTGTGTGTGCGTCGTACGTGTGGGTAACGAGCCAGTTGACTTGTTTCAAGCTTCCGTGTCACGTCTCCCTGCCCACCCCCACCCCCTCACTGCATTTTCCCTTCTCTTCGTCGCACGGAGGAGGACGAGCCGTGACAGGGTCCGACGGACGTCCACACGCACACAGGCCTGTTTGTGCTGCCGTGGGTGTATGACTCTGTGCGTGTGTGTGTGTGTGTGTGTGGATGGGGATGTACGCACTGTGCTGGATGCCGTGTACGCGGTCTCGCGTCCCTCCTCCGTCTTCTTCGCTCTCGTTCTTGTCTTGTGTTGGTTTACTTTCCGTCCCGTCCTTGTTTTTTCGTTTCATCACAGCGGTGCAAGCGGGTTGGCCCTGTCCACGTCACCTGTACGTGTGTGTGTGCGAGCACGTGTGTGTGTATGTGTGTGTGCTCCTCCCTCTATCTCTACCTCTCTACCTCCCGTTCCCCAAATGTGTACCGACCGCCTTCCGCCATAAGCACCGGTCTCCTCCATGAAGAAAGAAGACAAGCAAGAACACCGAAACTGCGCCCGAAAAGCCCAAGGCACCGCCTCGAGCGGCAGAGTTCGAGCGCACCGGTGAGTGTGTGTGCAGGGGGAGCAGCAGACGCCACATGAGCTCCCATGCACCGCTCGCACCGCAACCCTGCCCCCCCCCGGTCCTCACGGACCCGCCTCCGTAGGCAAGCTGCACAGAGCGTCTGTGTGCAAGAGAGTCCCGATACATTTATCTGTGTGTGTATGTTCACCTCGGATCATCAGTTCTTGCCGAGGTGCATCCACGCACGTCCACGCCCCACCACTTCACACCCCCTTCCTTGCTCCCTCTCTCTGTGGGTAAGCTAGTGTCTTGAAACCAGCACACCGCCCCTGCCCACTCTCGCACCTCCCTTCGCTGCTCAAACGAGGACTCCGCGAGGTGCTTCCCGTGTTCCTGTTGTTGTCGCTCTCTTACCTGAAACACACACACGGACACACACACATACGCACATTCACTACGTCACTCACACCTCATACACACGAGCCGCGCTTCCCCCTTTCGCGAGGAGGTGCCACGAAGGCCTCCGCCTGGCGGTACACCGGCGTAGCGCTCCTCGCTTCTCCCTCCTCTTCCTTCCTTCGGACCCCCTTCGGGTCCCTTCAGTGCTCGCGGTTACGTGCGTGCGTTAAGTTATCTCGCTCACTCTTCACGCAGCTGTGTGTGTGTGTGTGTGTGTGGCACGGCTCGCTGGAGGTGAGCCGGTCCCTCCCGCTCGTCCAGCGCACCCCAACGACGGCTTCGCGCCTGTGCGCACGCGTGCGCGTATAGAGCTCCGTGGCCCCCCCTCACCCCCACCCCCACCCCCACCCCCACCCTCCCCTGCAGAGCGACGACAAGAGAAGGACGACCGGCTTTTTGATTACTCGCCTTTTCACACGTACTCACGTGCCGTCGCTGCAAGACACGCACGCACACGGCGGGCGGGGGGGAACCCACTCTCCTCGGCTGTCCCATCGTGCTGCATCACGTCGCTGGCGTGAATGGCGGGCCTATTTCCTGGCACAGCATCGACCACGGAGCCGCACGCCCCGCCTCCAACGCCGGCGCAGACCCCCTCGGGGGCGCAAGGGTTCTTCAGTACGCTGTTCAGCCCGCTCTACGGCACGCCAACGCAGCCCCAGGGCGGCTGCTTCGAGGCGCCCCTCCCCGGCGCGGCCGGCAGCGGTCGCCGCGCCACCGCCACGTCCTCGTCGTCAGACGTCGCCTCGTGGTTCTCCAGCGGGCGCACCCCGACCACCTCCGACAACCCCTCTACCGCGGCAGTGCCCGCATCGCACCCGTCGCACGGCCGCCACCTCGAAGCCCCGACCTCGCTGCACAACGGCAGCGGACAGCTCGTCCCCCGACACACGACATCGCGGTCGGCCCCGCCGCGTGGCGGCCACACGAGCGACGGCGACGCGCACGTAGGCAACAGCATGACGTCCGGCATGACCGGCTCCGCGCTCCACGGTGCGGCGGCATCGACCGCAGCAGCAACGGAAGGTGCGCCGTCGCACCCGCCGCTCCCACCGGCGCCTCCCGCAAAGCCCGGCTTCATCACGCAGCTCTTCGGCTTCGGTGACGGGTCACCGACATCGACCTCCTCGTCCTCGGCGCTCACCAAGGCGGTGGGCGCGGCTCCGTCGGCGGTCTCTGGGCAGAACCCTTTTCCTGGCCGCGTGCCGCACAGCAAGGCATCTGCGCCGGCCCCCTCCCCGTCCGCGCCCGCCTCCTCCTCCTCCGCCAGCGACCCCACGGCGACGGCCACCGCCGCGTCGGCGAGCAGCGCCCCCTCGCAGCGTGGGCTCTGCTCGCAGCAGATGCTCGGCTACCGGCAGTGTCTTGAGGTGAACCCCGACTCCAAGGCCAACTGCACGTGGGCGCTGGACAGCTACATGCAGTGTCAGGAGGACGCCCAGATGTGAGTTGCGCTGAGAGGGGGAGGGGAGGGAGAAGGCAAGAGAAGCTGCGCCGCTGGAAGACAGAGAGGATCGGGCCCTGTGGTGGTGGTGGTGGCACGATGTCTCGTGTGGTGTGTGTGTGTGTGTGCGCGCCATCACAAGGTAATCGATAGAGGGGGGGGAAGCGGGAGTCACGACGAGGAGCACAGAAGCGCGAGAAGAGGTTTTGGGTGTATCGGCGTGTGTGTGTGTCTGTGTATGCTTATGTGTGTGTGTGTGCTCATGTGTGGTGTTGATGAGAACGTTCTACTTGGTTTCCATCGCCTTTGTTGAGTTGTCGCTCAGGAGCACCGCAGCGTTCCTGCCCCGCCCCCCACCCCCTTCCCTTCGCCCCAACCTCTCACTCCACGTGGAACGGCAGAGCAGCGCTACTTGCGTCTGTGCCTCTGTGTGTGTGTGTGCCTTTCGGGCATCGTCGCGGGCCTGCCCCCCCCCCCGCCGCCTGTCCCCGTTCTCACTTCACTCTTCTCCAACCTCCGCAGTGACTCCCGAACCCTCGATCGGCGGTTGTGTAGCGCGCAGGTCTCGCGCCACTGCAGAACTCGTCGAAGGAAGCTCTTCTTAGTTGATCTCCTATCGCGCCTACCCCCGCGCCTCTCCCCCTTTTCCTCCTCCCACCCCTTATGTTGATTGCGCGCGTGTGTGGGGGGGGGCGTAAGTGTTTGTTCACGGTCTGTACTATCTTAGCTTTGCGATGTCTCCGTCCTCGACGGTGTATGGGTGTTTGTGTTTGTGTGTGTGTGTTAGTGTCCGTGTATGCTCGTTGATTCAGCTGCGTTGGGCGCAGACTTGTTGTGCCCCCCCCCCTCCCCCTCTTGTGCCTTTCACTGCCCTTCACTGCCCTCCGCCCAACCAAGTCTCTCAGCCTTGCACCGTCGCGTGCTGAGTGTTTAGGGAGACGCACGCGCGGCACCCAAAAAAAACGGGGTGGCGGGCGGGGAGGGCACGTGGCCCCAACCGTCCATATATCAGCCAAGTGGTTTTCTCTCCCAGCTGCTGCTCTTCTCCCCCTCTCGTCTTTCCTTTCCCCGTCATGCTGGCCTCACGTAATAGGTGTGTGTGTGTGTGTGTGTGTGTGTGTGTGCATGTGCTAGTGATTCTGTGTGTGTTAGAAGTCATCATGACGCGGTTCGCATGGCGTTGTGCCCTGATGTGCAGACAGGTCTCCTTCCCACCCCTGATGACACTTCTCCTCTTTGCTTTGAGAAGGTCGCAACTGTGATCGCTGACGACACGCTCTACGAGCGGCGCTCGAGGGCACTCTGAGTCAGCTCATCCACACACACACACACACGCGCGCGCGCGCGTGCACCCATCGGCGCACACCTCCTCACAAATCAGGCAAACACACAACGAAGAAGTGCCTTCACAGGCATCACTCCTGTTTGTGCCTGCGCCGCCCCCTCTCCCCTCTGCCCACTGCCCTCTGTTCAGTGCGCAGTGTTGTTGCCCTCTTCTCTTCTCTTATCTCCTCTTCCACCACCACCCCCCGCCCGTTGCGCGTCGTGTTTCGCCTCTCGCTCGCTGGAGACACCAAAAAGGAAACCGAACGTCTTCGCTTTTTCGTTCTCGAAGACTCAGCCTACTCGCTCATGCGATGTGGCACCCTTCGCCGCCCACCACCATCACGACGCTCACACCGCCCCGCCCCCTCGAGGGCCGGGTCGATGTTGTGTGCTCTGCGCCGCAGCGGGGTCCTGTATTTACGTGTGGGTGAGTGGGTGTGCCTGTGGGGACGACTCGTGCACGCAGCAGGGAAGTCGCACGGAGAAGGTGCACGGTGCCGAGGCGCGTGTGCCGCCCGCAGGGCCCCCCTGCATGCGCACGTGCCTCTTCGCGCGCGTTCGTACGAGCCCACGCAGCACGTGCCCCTCGAAGGTTGCGCGCCTCACCACGGCTGTAGTAACTTGAGTACCGCTCCGTCAATCTTCCGCTCTCACGCCCTCTCCCGAATTCCTCTTTGCCTGAGCACACGCCAGGGGCGGCTTCTGTTGAAGCTCCACACAGGGCGCAACACACACACACATACGTGCACGCGTGTGCGTGCGCACTGGTCCTCCACGTCCCCCACCCCCTTCCGCAGCGCTCGTGCTCTTGCACCAAACGTGAGAAATAGGGTGGGGGGCACCGCGATCCACACCGGCTCCCGCCTCGCCCACAGCTTCTCTGGCGTCAAAGGCGGCTGGGCACGAGTGGGTGGGGGAGGGTGAGGGTGCCGCGCGCAGGAACGCCATCGTCTCGTCTCTCTTCGCAGCACACACACACACACACACACGAACACAGCGAAGAAAAGGGAAGAGCGGCTTCATGCCTGGCCGCACCGCCGCACCCGCCGCCGCCGCCTCAGCACGCAAGCGGCCACGCGACGAGGCGGCGGCGGCGGTAGAGGCCGATGCGACGACGACGGAGGCGGTGAGTGTGTGGGGCGTCCTCGAAGCGCTGCACACGCCGTCGCGGGAGAACGGGCTTCTCTCCTACGCTGAGCTCTGCTTCCGTCAGAGTGGTGCCGACGGGGGTGATGCAAGAGCCGCCGCGCCTGCTGAAGACCACCTCGAGTGGGGGTCGCAGACGCCGGGTCACGCGTGGCTGTGGCAGCGCGTGCCACCGCAGCTGCGTTCTCGCTACCTCCTCAGCGATCCATCGAGCGGCAGCCCTCCGCCACCTCATCTGCTGCTGCCGCTGTGTGCTACGCCCACCAACAACGGTGCGGTCAGCATCGGCCGCCTGTCTAGCAACGACATAGTTCTGGCCACCAACCCGTGTGTCAGCAGCGTGCACTGCTCGATCGCGTGCCTGCCCGGCAGCACGCGCGTGCAGGTTGCCGGCGACGTCAGGGCGTCTGACGCTACAACGCTGAAGACGGCGGTGAACAGCGAGGACGACGATCGTGCGCGCGCTGTGCTCGCCGCCACGTCGGCGATGGACCGTGCAGTGGCGCTGTTCCACAACAGCCCTATGCCTACGCCAATGGCGGTGACGCACGCATCGCAGGCGGCGCAGCTCGATGGAAGCGCAGGGCCTCATCAAGGCGTGTCAGATGCACCACTGAGCCGTGCCACCGCGCCGCCGCCGCCGCCGCCACACGTTGTTCTTTCTGACTACAGCACCAACGGGTGCCTGGTGCGGGGCCAGCCGGTTGGCAAGGGTCGCTCCACCGAGCTGCGCGACGGCGACGTGGTGGAGCTGATCAACGCGGGGCCGCGGCACACCGCGGACTACAATCTCTCCTTCCTCTTCCGCACGGCCGACGGCTTCGTGCGGTACATGCGGGCAGCCCAAGACGCGCCGCTCACGCGTGAGGCAGCCGGCACAGCCGCAGGGGCAGCGCTGCGTGTGCGTGAGCAGCAGCAGCAGCAACAGCAACAGCAACAGCGTCGCCAGGCGCAGACGGCCGCGCGTCGGCGTGCTCTCCTGTGCAGGGCGCAGTGGAACGTGGAGGCGCAGGTGCGTCGCATGTACAGTCGTACGGTGGACGAGTACTACACGCTCAACCGTGTGCAGCCACTCGGGCAGGGCACGTTCGGCACCGTCTACCGCGCCGCCCTCTTGATGCAGCAGCAGCAGGAACCTCCGCCAGACGCGTCCGCCGATGGTGCCGCGGGGGCCGTGCAGGTGGAGCAGGCCTTCAGCACCGCCGCCGTCCTTGCCTGGACGGCAAACCCCGCAGAGGAGGCACGGCTGCGGGAGGCCTACATCCGCGAGAAGGAGCGACGAGCGCCGCTGGCGGTGCTGCGTGTTGCCGCCGCAGCAGCATCGTCGGCATCAGCAGACAGTGCGCCGGACGTGTTTGCAGTGAAGGTGATCCAGAAGAAGCGCATGCTGGTTGACGCCCTCCGAAACCTCCGCGAGGAACAGCGGCAGCAGCAGCAAGTCCATGACAATGCTCGCACTCGTGAATGCCCGCGTGATGGTGCGGCCAAGACGGCGGCCACGTTGCCCGTCATGTCTGACGCCGAGGCTGCCGTGGTGGAGCAGCTCGTGCTGCTCGAGACGCAGCCCGACGACCTCGCGGCGCAGCGGCAGGCAGAGTGGACCGCCGGTGCCCTCGCCAGCCTGCAGCTCACAGACTCGCTGGCAGAGGCACTCTCGCAGCGGCAGCCCTCCGCATCGGAGAGTCACAGCGGCGCTACCGACTGCCCCGCCTCTGCACTGACGGTGGAGCGGCAGCACGAGCGCGAGCTCCGCGAGCGGCAGCGCCGCGAGCTGCTCCGCTGCCTCCCCGAGACCGTGCGCCGCGGCTATGAGAAGGAGCTTCAGCACCGGCGGCGGCAGCAGTGTGAGATCAACATCCTGCTCGCCGTGCAGCACCCCAACGTCACGGCCCTGTACGAAGTGTTTGACCAGCCCGACCACCTTGCACTGGTGATGGAGCAGGCCACGGGTGGGGAGGTGTGGGACCTCCTGCAGACCTACAAGCGGCGCGCAGCGCAGCGGCTGGCGCAGCAGGGCTCGTCACCGCACGCCACGCGCGATCACGCACACATGACGGCGACAAGTGGTGCACCGGCGTCGGCTGCCGCGCCTGAGAAGGGCGGCGACGTGGAGGCGGGGGACAGCGACGCCGATACCGACCTTGTCTCCCTCGGGGGCCCGCTTCCCGAGTACCTCGTGAAGATCATCGTGGTGCAGGTGCTGGAGGCGGTGCTGTACCTGCACACGATGGGCATCATCCACCGCGACCTGAAGCTGGAGAACTTGATGCTGCACCGCCCGTGCGACCGGTACGCCCTCAACGCGCTACAGATGCAGATGCTGCTGCACCAGCTGCGCGGACTGGCACCTTCTCTTGCGGCTCCCTCCTCCCCCGCGCATGCCGGCGCGGCGTCGCACAGGGGTGAGCCCGTCGACGGCGTGGACGACGAGGTGGAGTTCACGAACCCGCTCTCCGTACTGCACACCGTGCACGTTCCGCGGCACCTGTGGCCTGTCGTCAAGGTGATGGACTTCGGGCTGTCGCGTGTACTCGATCAGCTCCGCACGCGTCCCGCCACCGCAGCAGCCACAACAACGGATGCGTCGACGCCCGCCAGCGACACCCTACACGGCTGCACGGCGACAGAGGCGGTGCCGGAGCGGGTGCGCCTCATCTATTCCCGCAACGACGCCACGACGAGCTGCGGCACGCCCATCTACGCCGCGCCGGAGGTGACGCAGCCGGCGCTGCGGCCGGACCGGGTCGGCTACAGCGCAGCGGTGGACATGTACTCGGTCGGCGTCATCGCCTACGCGCTGCTCACCGGACGGGCCCCGTTTCCGTCGAAGCGGCACCCGCGCCGGCCAGATGGCCCGCCTGTTGTGGACTACGACGCGCCCCTGCGCTTCCAGCGTCGTCGGCGCCGACCGAACATCGCGACGGCAGCGGCGAGTGCACCAGCGCCCGCTCGAGCGCCGCAGGAGCCGCACGACCCCCACTCCGGTGTCGCACTGCCGCCCCTCGCTGTGGTGGAGTCGGTGCAGGTGGCGATGCCGGCGGCACCGCACGCCACCGCCGCAGCGGAGCGCACCACATCGACACAAACGCGTCGCTGGCGGCAGCAGGTGGCCGCCGTGGCCACCCGCGTGCGACGCGCGGAGGCGGAGCGGGCGAGCACGGCCGAGACACCGCACAGCTACCACAGCTGCAGCAGTGGGCACACCCCGGTCGCCTCCCTCTTCGACTCCACCGTGTCGCAGCTGATGGCGTCGCTCACAGCGTACGGGGACGGCTGCGCGGCGGCGGGGCGGGAGGTCGACCTCGACCGCCTCGTGCACGTCTCGCTCGCAGCCGGCGATCCGGCGGAGTCGGCGGGTCGCGTGATGGGGGTGGATGGGCGGGTGGCCGAGGTCGCGCTCCCCCCCATCTCAGCGCTGGGGTCGTCGTTCTTGCGCGGCCTGCTGGAGAAGTACCCAGCACGGCGTCTGACCGCCTACGAGGCCCTGCGACACCCGTGGCTGCGGGAGTGTGTCGGTGAGCCGCCCGTGGAGGGGCCGTAGTGAAGGTGTGGATCGGGAGAGGCAGCGGTGCTCGCGCACAGCGCCACGTTTCCCGGATCCACCCCAACAAGCAACAAGCAACACACACACACACACACACGGACGCGACTGCCCATGCGCACTACCACTAACGCAATAGCGGCGTTGATGCTCCCAGCCTAACTCGATGCACGCTTCTGCGCTCGCCGAGGAAGGAAGGAAAGGGAGGGCATCTACATGTACACTCACGCGCACGCACATGTACGTGTGTATGTGTGTGTGTCGTACTGCAGGCAACGCGGATGCCAAGCAGGTGAGGAGAGACGCAAAGCAGTGGCCTTCCCCTCCTCGCGTTCTCCGTCTCCGCACTCTTGTGACGTGGCACGACGCCAAGCGAGCGATGCTGATGTCCGACTTCACCCACCCCTACCCCTACCCCTACCCCTTCTTCTTCCCGACCACCTTCTCTCCGTACGCGTCTTCTCCGGCGCCCTCACGCCAACGCACGTGCCCCGCTCCCGTGTCAAGTGTGTCCTCCCAGCATACAGCCGCTGCCCGTGACTCTCTTCCGTTGTTTCTTCATTTTTTTCCTTTTTCCTTTTTCGCCATCATTACCACCCTCATCATCAAGCGGTGGCATCGGCCAAATACAACTCGCCCCCCCCCCTCGCCCAGCCTCACCCCCGCCCTCGTCTCACACCCCGCGCCCCTCGCCCGGCTCTGTCACCGGTGCGCACCAAAACTGTGTAAAGCGAAGACTCCCTCTCACCCTCGTCAGCCGCCTCGAGTCTCGGTCCCTCTCACCTCTCCTCTCACGGCATTCGCCTCTTGCCCATTTGTTTTCGTGTTCTTCTCGTTGTTGTTTGGCAGTGCACCGGCGTCTGCGTCGGTGCCTTGACGTGCGTGTGTGCGTGTGTGCGTGTAGACGTTCATCCGTCTCCCTCGTCCTCTCACGCGAGGCTGCATCACCCTCGCCCTGCGCGCCAGCACATTTTCGCATTCCTTCTTTCTTCTCCTCCTCCTCTGTGCGTGTGCGCGTGTATTTCTCTTACGTCTTTGTTAACTGGCGACCACGACCTCTGCGCCGCCCACACACACACACACACCAACAAGCACGCACACGTACGTGCGTGGGCACGAGCTCCCTCATCCCCATCCCACGGCACCGGCGCTGCTCGGCCTCGCCGATCTTCGAAGGCTCGTGTCCCTGTCTTCTTCATTCCTTTTCCTGTTCTCTTCCTCCACTCTCCTCCCAAACCTTGCCGCTCTGCTCCCGCTCTTGCCAGTGTGTCTGTACAATATCATCTGCTCTCTCTTCCCTCCCTGTGTGTGTGTGTGTGTGTGTGTGTTGAGTTCGTGCACTGTCTTCGCCTTTGGGCTCACTTCTCATTTCTCCTCCACCTTTGTCGTCACCGTCGTCATCGTTGCGCGGGTCTGCCTGCACGTGTACGTGCACGAGTAGGCGGCTGGCTGCGCGTGTGTGTGCGTGTGCACCAGCGCTGCGTGGTCTGTTGCAGTGCTACATCCCACGCTCCATCGAGCCGCGTCTGCAGCCTGTCCTCCTCCCCCCCCCTCTCCAGCAAACCCCCTTTCGGCGCTCACGACTCCGCGGCTCGATCGCAGCTCTTGACGCCGCCCGCTGTTGCGCCTCTTGTCCACTCTGCTAGGGCGGCCATCACCAGCACCGTTGTTCATCACCACCTCAGCCGCCGCCACCTTCTTCTCCTCCCTTCCGCCGCGCGCTACGACAACCAAGCACGCGTCTCTTCAAGCAACTCTGCTTCCTCTCTGTTCGTTTTCTCTTTCTTCCAGCCCCCCCCCCCCCCCCCACCCCACCCGCTCACACACACAGCCGTGTCTGTACCTGCGTTGTGCTCTCTTCGTCTTCTCCACGTCTCCTCCCCCCCCCCCTTACGTGCCAGGCACTGGGCACCGTTGAGTACACCCGCCGCTGCCAACACCGTCAAACGCGAAAGACGACGGTGTTGAAGCCGCATGTGCAGCTGGTGATCGACGCAAGCGGCGAACTTCAGCGTTTTAGATTCTTTAAACGCGCGCATTGTGTTTCTTGCCTTTCCTCCTCCTCTCCTCTCCTCCCTTCCTCACTGCGTCCCTCTGCGGGTGTGCACAACCATGTCAGCGGTGATGCAGCACCGGCCACACCCCGAGCTGACCTTCGCGCAGGCGCGCTACGCCAACGCGTCGCACCCGGCTACAGCCACCTTTCCAGCTGGCTGCGACTTCTTCGCGAGCGTCTCGAGCGGTGGCTCCATCGCGATGAACTTCCTGCGCGTCGCCGTACCGGCGCTGGCGCTGGTGCTGGTGCTTCTGTGGGTGGCGCGCTGCGTCGCGACCCGGCTCGAGGCGCGGCGCATGCGCCTCCTCGCCGTCAGCTGGGCCGCGCTGCCGAGCTACAAGAAGGTGCGTGGCATGGCTGCCGCACTCCGCCTCAAGCACTCCCGCCGCCGCCGCCGCCACCACCGTTGCCATCGCCACAGCGGCAGCAGCAGCAATGCCGACGGGCACGAGTCTGGTGCGGAGACGCCGGTGGCCACGCCGACGTCGCCCGGGTCGCCGTGCGCGTCTGCCCCCGGGTCGGCGCCAGACGACGATGCGCATGAGAGCAGCAAGGACGAGGAGCTGCAGTGCGCCATCTGCTTCTCGCTGGTGGCCGACCACTCGGTGGAGCTGCTGCCCTGCGGGCACAAGCAGTTCTGCGCGCGCTGCCTCGTGCAGCTCTGGCAGTTCTCCGGCATGTACCGCCAGCTGCACTGCCCGCTGTGTCGGCAAGCGGTGCAGCTCATGTGCCCCGTCCACGTCGCCGGCTCCACGCCGTCCGTGGATGACGTGCTCCTGCTGGAGAAGTACAACCGCGGCTTCGGGAGCACCACGCGGCTGCCGCTGCTGGACTGGTGCGTGCTGCGGCTGCGCGCCATGACCCACGCACGCCTGCTGCCCATTGTCATCGGCCTCCGCATCGCCGTCCTGCACATCACCATGTTCACCTACATGCTCCTGCCGTCTAGCCTCGCCGCGGTGGTGGACGGCACCGCGGCGGCTGCGGAGACGGCGGCACTGACGAGCGGCGCGTCCGCCTCTGCTATCGCCGCCGCCTGGAACGGCGCCCTCCGCGCCTTCACCACCATCGTGTACACCGCAGCCGTCTACGCGGACGACTTGTTTGTTGTGGCCGTCAGTATCATCCTGACCGGCCACCTCCTGCAAAGTGCCCTCTTCAAGGACCTCAAGCTGTAGACCGTGTGAGGCCTCACAAGCGCGTCTTGGACGGGGGAGATGAAGCGAGGAGGGGGTGATGGGTCGTGTGCGTGATGTCGACGCAATACTTCCGCGCCAGTCCTGCAGTCCACCCGAGCCCGCTCCCTTTCGTGCCGGCATTCCCCCACCGAGCTTCTGAAGTCGGCTTCGCCCCTTTCGTTCCACCTCCTTTACGTTGCTCTCTTCTTCTTTTTTCTCTTCTCTTTGCTCAGGTGTGCTTAGTGTGTCTCATCCCCTCCCCGCGCGACCCCGCTGCACGACACGCGCGACCCGTACCCCGCCCCTCTTTGGAACGACAATCTGAAGCTGAAAACGCCCTTTTTTTTGCGTGCGCTGTTTTCTGCTCTTTCTCTCGCACTCCCTGAGTTCCCCCCGTGCTGCGCCCTGCGGTGCTCACTTTCGTCCTCTCTTCTGTGTCCGCCCCCCCCCGCCGTGCCTCCAGGTAGAAACAAAAGGCACCCACAACTCTGCACGTGCATCCCGGCTTCGTCTGCGCCCAATGCCCGCCGCCTTTTTCGTTTGTTTTCCTTGTTAAGCCCTGTGGTGCTGCGCCACTTTTTTCCCCCTTTTTAGCCTGGTTGTTCCTTCTCCTTCTGTGCCGCTGGCGCGCGCCCGACGCCCACCCGCCACCCTGATGCCACCCCGAAATGGAACGCCCACCTGCCACCCCACCTTCGCCGCGACGCGCGCCTCCACCTTTGCCCGCCCCTCGCGCATCTGCGTTTTGGCGAGCCCGGGCCGATTGAAGACTGGGCCACACATCATTAAGCCCACCAACGACGAAAAGAAAAAACACGCCAGAGCCCCCCTCTCCCCGCCCCCCCCCCCCGCCACCGAAAGGGCACACCCGACAACCACGCACGCCAGACCAAGACGCCCCCCCCTAAGCCCGAAAACCCACCGCCCCCCCTCCTCCCTCCGGCCCAACCAGCCCCGGCCCCCCCCCTCCCCCTCCCGCCAGGGCCAAACCCCCCTCCTGGGCGGGCCCCAGCCCCGCCGGAAGGAATGGGGCCATGCGGCGTTGCCCAACGCCACCCGCCCCCCCGCCGCGCCGAGGCTGGAAAACCCCCCCGCGCGGAAGCGCCGCCGGGCAACACCGTCCGGGGGCGGACACGGCCACGGCGCCCGCCAGCCCCCTACGCCACGCAAAAAGCGCGGGCCGCCACGCACCCCAACGTAAATGCGCGTTTCAGCTGTTTTCTCACCTTTCAGCCGCGCACCGCAACTCGGAAGGCCCCCACAAAAACGAAATGCTATGTTGCGCATCTAACAAAAGAAAAAGGATCGCAGCAGCGCATTGCATGCGTCTGCACGATTCACACTCGGCACGTCAACTACGGTCCGCTGCGATGGCGAGCGTGAGACTCTTGTCCGTTTCCCTCGCCCATGAAACAACCCTCTCCACTCGTCCCACCTTCACGCCTTCACTTTTGCTTCTTTTCCCGCACTCTCGCGCAACACGGACGCGTCTTCCTGTCAACAAGCTCGAAGAAAGCGAGTTCGAACTAAATAGCACAACCACTAAAACACACGGAGTCACATCCCTCTCTGCCAAGATGACGATGAACTTTGGGAACATGACCCTCGGGGGTGCCATGGCCACCTTCGGAGGTCAGTCGAACCCGATGTGCAACTACACGAGCCCGCTGGCGAAGAAGTTTGTGTACAAGGAGGTGGGCAAGGTGTACTACCCGCTGCGCCGCCACGTCTTCCGCACCAAGGTCCGCACGGCGGCCGAGATCCGGTTCAACGAGATCGTGAAGCGTTACATGAAGGAGAAGATGACGTTCAAGAAAGGCTGCTACGCCGCGACAATCACGAACACCGTAGAGCTCGACCACATGGGGAGCATCATCCCGAAGGACGAGTACGAGGTCAAGCGCCTGACGAGCTACATGACGAGCAAGAAGATGAGCAACGACTACAAGAAGCACATGCAGGAGCTGTGGACGCGCGTGCTCTTCGTGTGCGAGTCGACCAACCTTGTCGGTGTGACTGAGAACGCCATGACCCAGAACTCGCGCCCGGGCACGGATGAGGAGTTCATGTCGCTCATTTGGTACTCGGCCTTCTCGACGACGCTGCTCGCCTTCGTCCTGACGCTCGTCATTTGGTGGTACCGCTACGGCCAGGCTCCGCAGTACGCCGAGTTCAAGTAAGTGCCGGCACGCCGCGCTGCGGTGGCTGACCACGAACAACAACAACAAAAAAGCTCGCCCTCTCGTGTTTTGCACTTTTCCCTCGGTTTTTTTCGCCGCCCTCTCCCCACCGCGACTTAATTAGAGCACCTTAGCAATTAGGAAGTTACAAAGGACTCCGCCGTTTTTCCTTTGTCTTTTTTTTGTGTGTGTGCAGGCGTTTGTGCCTGTGTGTTGTTGACTGGGATAAGGTCAGAGAGATGAACTACCGGGAACGAAGAGGGCCAGAGTAATTGCTGGTCTCTCCCTTTATTCTCCTCACACCCGTGTAGACTGTAGGAAACTGTCTTTCCCTATTTGATTTCAGTTTATTTTCGCTAGTCACTCTCCGTCAGTTGGTCGACCTCTTCAAACAAACACACCAAAAAAAAAAAAGACAACAAGAATGTGGTGATTAAAAGGCACGTCTGGGTGTGCACACCAGGGCTTGAATGAGAGCTGCAGTAAGCGCTTGCCTGCATGTGGAGCTGAGCAGACGTGCAAAGTCTGCAGGCTCGGCGCGTTTCGTCAGACTCGGATGCACATATGACGTTCCGAGAACGGGAAAGCCGCAAACAGGTGCGCTTGCACTACAGAAGTGTGAGCCATGCATTGCTCTAGATGCGCTGTTCATATAGCCTCCCTCTTCTCTTCTACCTTTATGCAAGCCCTCATCCTCGTCCTTACACAACGACAAAAGCAACAAAAAAAAAGGTGCTTGTGCACAACGCCGCTTTCTCGCCTTGTCAAAGGAACCCTTTTGCGGAGTTGTGAGGTGAGTCATCATCTTTGCTTTTTTTTTTTTCACGTTGTTGCCATACACACTTTGTGCAGCTCGCTCGCTCTAGCACTCATTTTTAACGCGATGGTGGCAAAGTGCGAGCAGGTGGTGCAGCTGCTGAAGGAACTGCAGGCGACGGCGGTGCCTAGGTGTGTGGACAGTGGCGAAGCCATCACCTACCTAGCTTACAAGGATGCCATCCTCAGCAAGTGCATGGAGCTTCTCACCTTGACGGAAGCCGAGCACACCCTACCCGATGCGCAGCAGCAGCTTCTCGTGGACCACCAGCAGCTCGCTGCCACAGTGATTGAGCGGACGTTTGACACACACGCACAGCTCCTGCGCTCAAAGCTGGCTGCAGCCGAAAGGAACGCAGAAATGTGGAAAAAGGCGGCTCTTTACGGAAGTGGCAGTGGCGGCGCAAAGTTGGTCATCCATAGCATCCCTCCAGCATTGTCGAAGACGCTTTGCATTCCGGCACGTGTGACTGCAGGTACGCAAGCGGGCTCATCACAACAAGGCGCAGCGGACGTCGCAGACTCAACTCCGCCACTTGACGGCGCTTTCCCAAGGTTTGCGGCCGGAGAGCTCTTCGCCAGCTGGTCTGAGCACCTGCTTTCGACGGCAGACAAGAAGATTCACCTCTGGTGCGCATCGGCTACAACTAGCTCTTGCGCCAGGGCATCTGTGGTAGATGAGCCGCAGCGGTCCACTTCCGTAGCAGCCGAAAAGAAAGGGAGGATTCTCAGCAGAAAATCGTCTTCCACCCTCTCTTCGCCCGGCTTCGGTGGCGGCGCGCCAACCTCGCAAAAGGCGTCTCGATCTGGAAACGGCGACGCAGGAAGGTGCCGCGCTTCCGCCTCCCTTCTTTTGGAGCCTGTCGAGCACGGTGTGCAAGACATGAATGCTAGTACACCACGGAACACCTCTTTGAATACCCTGACGGCGGCCAGCACCCACGCGGCGGACACGGCCCCGGAAAGAGCGGACGCAAGCTCGCCGCTTTACGTGATGCGCCCCGTCACGTTCAGCGCTCGCAAGACACGAACACGGAGCAAGCCACGCGGCCCAGCGGTCAACCACAGCCACGGTGGCGGAGCGCACTTGCCCAAAATCTGACACGAGAAGACAGGACGGGACATTTTGCTGTCGCAGCTCATTGAAGGTCCGCTGCTCACGTTTCTGCCTTTTTTTTCTCCTGTCTCTTCCCTTTTCTTTCTTTTTTTTCTGCTTTTTTTTTTCTGGAACCTCTCTCTCTCGACACAGTTCTTACTTTCCATGAGTCAAAGCGCCAACGCAAACAGAAAATGGCTTGAGAGCAGCAGCTTACACTGGCCGGTCGCAGCACAAACAGGAGAGCAATGCGCTCGATGTATAATGTGATGGCAGTAGCACCATCAGCCTCCACCCGCTTCCCAGGCAAGGAAGTCACCCCCACAGGTTTTTTCGTTTGCATTTTGTTTTCCCCTACCTTACCGCTGGTGATCCTTCTGTCACCACCACTCAAAACGTCAGGCGGAAAAAAATGGCAAGATCCATATATGGAAGGCACTAACTCCGATGAGAGAGGCACTCAATGGAGCGCGTTGCCCGCTATTGTGAGATTGAGACGCGGCGCTTCTGGCGAACGCTGGTGATGAAACGATGGCCCCTGCTTGACTCACCCATGCACGGCTGGTCACCGACACAACCCAGCTGGTGATACAGTAGACCTCATCCTGAGAGCCTTCGTCACACTCAATGCTCTTACAACACTTTTTTTCTCTCCCCTCCTCATTGGCTGCTTCCGACGGACACACACAAAAAGAACGTCTCATCTTTGCCTTTTCAGAGTAGCAGCTCCGACCTGGCAGCCAGTTTCGCTGTTTTCCTCAATGGGCTGCGGCATCTCGCAGTCTGTCATCCAGGGCGTCAATGACCGCGATAAGTCTGACGCTTTCATCAAGCTCTGCGCTTCAGAAAAAACCCACTCGCGATTCATCTCAAAAACTACTTCAGCGGCCTGACTTCGGAGTGCTTGTACAAATCACAGGGCAACGTGAGCAGCTATGAGCGTCTCGCGCGCAGCCGCCCGCAGGAAATACGGGTGAACAGGAGCAAGGCAGCTGCGCTGCATCACGGGATCGGGCACAAACCACTCACCATCGCCGGAGTTCACGACATCATGAACCTCTTTCTCGGCCACGTCATCGCCGCGCTGGAGCAACGGAAGTGGAGCGGCGAGTTCAACTACGCCTTGCTGAAGGACGCTGCCACTGCGCCGGCGGCGGACGCCACCGCGGTGCGCACACCTGAGACCGTGGCAGCGGAGCAGAGTCCTGCCCCACCTCCAGTGGCTGACGGCGGCGTCGCTGGCGCTGCTGGTGCCTCGCAGTTGCAGAAGGCATCTGCTGCCGTCTCTGATAGCGCACCCCGTGCTAACCCCTTCAAGCTCTCCGATCGCACCTCGCCAGCGTCAGCGACGTTGTCCGTACGGTCCGCCGCAGCCCCTGCCGCCGTCGTGGCAGCGACTCCCGCGGCTCTTACAGCGGCCTCTGCACCAAACACGTTGGCTCCGGCGGCACCAGCACAGAGTGAAACTCTGGTTTTCGTGGACCGCGGCGATGGCGCGCGCAGGGACGACGATGTGAGCAAGCGGTACCGCATGGAGCTGACCGGGCACATCACGTACCCTTCCGTGGACGGCGCACTCACCCTCATCTGCGACAGTGTTGTCACGTTCCTTTTCTTTACCTGCGACGACGAGCCCCTGCTGACTGCGTCGGCAAGCAGTCTCGCACCACCGAAGGCAGCGGCGGCAGTCGTGGTGCCAGCGGTGGGCTGAGATGAGATTCACACTCCGAAAAGGCATCTGAACACATGCACAACAACACAAAAAAACGTGTATGTACTCTACAATTCCCGCCCTCCTCTCTCCCTTCTGTCTTCTTTTGCGTGGATGGTGATCGCGGGTCTCGCGGACACGCGACGCTGTGTTTTGCACTCAGCGTTTGCTCCTCCTCGTATTGCTGAAGTTCTCCCCCTGTGCTTGCTTTTTTGTTGTTGTTGAGATAGTTTCTCCTTATGTTCCCGATACGTGCGTGTAGGTGAACGGTGCCTCTTCCTCTGTGTTGGTCTACATGTGTACGCGTGTGCTTGTGTGCGCAACTCACTTTTCACTTTTCGTCCCCCCTGTCACTCAGCATTCTTCTTTTTGTTTGTTTCCCTTCGCTATATCCGTTCCTTTACTGCTTTTGTTTTTTCCTGACGTAGCTTACATGTGTCCCCGCGCACTTCTCCTCACTCTCCCCCTCCTTTCTTGCAGGCTGGCGCAAGTCATGCCCTTCCCCTTCTTCTCTTGCAGCTCGTGCGTGAGAGACACGGCTGTGTGTCATCCTTCCCCCTCCCCCTCCCCCACTGTGCGTGCTTCAGTCTGTCTAGCTTACAGTGCGTGTGTGAACACTCTTCCCACGGTGATTCTTTTTCTCTTTTGCTGTTGTTGTCCTCCGTGTTGTCCTGCCCCCCCCCGGTGCCTGTTGCGCCTCTGTTCGATGTTCTCATGCCCTGTGGCACGCTCGTGCGTGCAGGCGTCGGAGTAGAGACGAAAACAAAAGAAAGAAGGGCTGGCTCGGCGGCCCCGCTATGCTGGGGTAGCGGTGCACGGGCGCACCTGCACATCACAGCGGTAGGAGCGCGTCGTGAGGTGCACGAAGCTGTTTCTTCCCGCTCTGCCGCTGCCCCCCCCCCTTTTTTTCACTTGCCGGCGAGCTGTTTCAGCGGCGAGGAGAGCGCCGGAAACCTCGCCCAAGAGCTGCGTTGAAACGGCGCGGCGTGAATCGTGTTGCTTGCCTAGTCCTGTTGGCTTGACTCCGCCGCTCCCCCCTTTCGTCATCTTCGCTTTCTCAGCCGCCTCAACACCACCACAGGCGCGTGCCACCTCGTCCGGTTCCTTCACCGTATCTCCTTCGTGAGCACAACGTGAGCGCGGCCCCTCGCCTCGAGTACACGCACACAAGCACCAGCACACACGCACAGGTGTAGACAGAGGGTAACGTCGCGCGCGACACGTTCGCACAGGGCTGTACCCACGTACAGCTATCCTCGTGTGACATCTGCTTTTCTTGTTTCTCTGCATATTCCAAGCTTCATAGATGCACTCTCAAAGCACACCACCACCACCACCGGTGCAGTCGCAGCCGCTGCACCGTGACGTCTGCCCCCTCCCCATGCGCGCCGCAAACGGCCCGTCGGCGGCGTCGGCGGCGGCGATGACTCGTGGCGCGGTGCTACCCGTTACCGTAGAAGAAGCGCGTCTGGTGCAGGCGAGCACGTACGCGCTGTGGGAACAGCTCTACACTCCTGCCGCCGTGCCCCTGACGATGGAACGCCTCCTGTACGAGCGTGTATCGCTGTCTTCTGCCACAGGCGGTGTGCACAACGAGGGAGTGGCCGCCCGTGACGGCGCAAGGCAACGCGCGGGGGTGTGCGTCGCGGCACAGCCGTGGGTCGCGGCGTTGTTCACGACGAGCACCGCCACTCCCTCGCAGCCGGTCGCAACCGCTGCGCCGGTCGCTGCGGCATCTGCAGCTCCACTGCGCACGAGTACCGCCGCCGCAGCGCCAGGGGCGCAGCCAGTGAGGATGAAGTCGGAGGAAGGCGAGGGCGGGCAGAGGGGCATGCGGCCGCCAGCGACCCCACCGCGCGTCTTCTGCGATTTCCCCGACTCCCCACTGACGACTGCCGCTCCCGTCGCGGCGGTCGCACTACACGCGGCCGACGGCCCCCGCCACAGCACAGCCAGCAGCAGCGGCGGCGGCGCACTGGCGCCGGCGGTTTCGGTGTCGACGTCGCCGCCCTCAGTCCCCCCGCACCCGCCGCCGTGCGAGGCCGACGACGGGAGTCAACCGATGCGGCTGCGCCCGTGTCGAGGCCGGGCCACGTCGGCCGCATCTCCACCGGACTGGGTGCTGCCTGCCTCGACCTCCGATGTTTCCCTGTCCTCCACAGCTTCCCTGTCCCCCGCCGTTGCCCCCACCCCCGCACCAACCTACGCAATCGCACCGGCGACAAGGATCAGCGGTCACCTCGGCAACGGTGTGATGGAGACTCGCGCCGATGCGGCGGAGACGAACGCGACGGTGGACACGGAAGGGTGGACACTGGTAGTGGCCTCGCTGCGTGCCGTGCAGGAAGACGAGGCGGCGCACGCCACCGCATTGGCCGCGTCCCCCCCGCACGCCTCGCCACCGGCAGGGTCTTGCCGCGTCAGCGTTCGCAGCAGCAGTGTCAGCGGTAGCCTGCATCTCAACGAGGAGGAGCAGGTGCGCGCTTCGGGGCGGCTTGGGGGCGTCGACCTCACCGAGGCAGCGGAGGCTCGCGTGGACGGCACCGCCAAGAGCGACGGTGCCGCGTCTGCGCGCGCTTCTTCTGCGCGTGACGAGGAGGCAGGGCAGCACAAGCGGCTCCGCGTGGGGTGCGCAGAAGCATGCGTCGCGGACAGCGGCAACGACGACGACAAACGGGAGGAGCGGCTCCTTTCCCTCACCACGTCGCCAGCACCCGATGCCACGGCAGCACCCGACGCAACACCAACTGCTCCCCACGAGGAGCCGAGCCGGCGGACATGCAGCCGTGACGGCACCGAGGACACAGATGTGTACGAAGCATCGCTGCCGCCACCCCCACGGCCGTCCTCGCGACGTCGTGAAACCCCCGCTGGTGCACACGAAGGTCGCGCGTCGGCCGTGCCTGACTCGTGTCGCCGCGTCGGCCGCGGCGACGACGCGCTCAACGAATCACCGCCACGCCCCGTCGTCTGCTCCTCCACCGCGCGGCCCAGCGCGACACCCGCACGTGCGACGGCGGCGGCGTCGATGAGTCCACTGGGGGTGGACGGCGACGGCCTCGTGTACAGCCCACCGCGGCGGCAGCGGCAGCAACAGCTGCTGCGGCGTCTGCAAGAGCCGAGCGAGCCGGCGTGGGGGGCCATCGAGGAGGAGGAGGAGGAGGGGGTTGCGGCAGCGGCAGACGGGGAAGACACGCTCATGGACTCCGCGCAGTGGCGCGGTGAGAGCGCCTCGCCACCGCCAGCTCCTGTAAAAGCCCATCAGCGGTGCCCGGATCACGAGGAGCGGCCCTCGTTGTGGTCTTCCGCCTCCACGCCGTCCCCGCTGCCGCGGGTGGCGCAGACGCCGGCCCACGACTCTCCCACGCCGACTGCCTCGCACGCAGACGGCATCGCCGAGGTGATTGGCGCGGCGGCGGGCTCGGCAGATGACGCAACGCGCGAGGTGGCAACAGACAGCAGCTGCACACGAAACGGGTCCACAGTCGCAGCAGCCGAGGAGGACTGCGTCCATCGTGGTGATGAGCACACCGACAGCGTCGAGGCGGCTACTGCGACACCACGTCCGACGTTGTGTGACGGCGGCAACAGCAGTGCGGTCGCCCAAGATGACGTGGCTGGCGATGAGGAGGACCACAGCGAGGAACGGGCAGGCGTCATGGAAGCTGCAAAGGCGCCACGCGACACACCGTCCCCCATCCGCACCCCTGCGTCGACGCACACTCTGGCGGCCAGCCCCACCACACAGCTTGTGCGAGAAGCCTCGTCTTCTCCGCCTCCTCCTGCGCCGAGGAGGACGAGCACGCCGCCCCTCGCATCGCTGCCAGCAGCGGCATCGCAAGCGGCGGCATCACCGGTGGAGGAGTTGACGCACAGCAGCACCAGCGTCCCGCGCCGCTCCGTCTCCACGATGGACTTCACGTGGGCGGTCGAGGTTGACGACGTTCTGCGCCGGCAGCAGCAGCGCCTCCGCTCTCTGCAAACAGTGAGCGTGGCAGGCACGGTGTGCGGTAGCGAGGCGCGGCGCAGCCCGAGTGCGAGTCGCGGCAGTCCAGCCCGCACGGTGGCCTTCGCCCCTCCTGCAGCAGGTGTGAGCGCTGGCGGGCCGCACCTGTACCCATCCCCACGCTGGGGCACGCGCACGCACTCGCCGGAGGAGGGGGGTGAGGAAGGAGGCGGCGGGGCACGCGGACGGCGAGCGAGGGCGGGAGAAGAGGGGCCGCTGCTGTTGCCGTCGCGCTTGCAGGGTGGTGCGGCAGAGGCGTGGCGTGGGCCGCACAGCGTCTCGCCGCAGCCGCAGGACCCTCTCCGTGCGATGCGAGCGGAGGCGCTGCCTTGTGCTGCGGAGCGCGTGGCCGCCAGCGAGGATGCGGACGCGAGCGGGGGCGAGCTCGTCGCCTTCAGCACCTGCCGCAGCGCAGACGGGCAAGTAGCAACGGCACACCCGCACGCCGCGTCCCCGTCTCCGCCCCCGTCGCGGGTGCACCGGCACGCAGCGGGTGGCCTGGCGGCCAATTCCACGCGCGGTGCGTCGTCCCGCCCTCCGGCGGCCGTCGCGGCGTCGACACCAACGTCGTCTCTGACGCACCGCCCGCGAGACGCGCCGTCGTCGGCGTCACCGCTGCAGCAGCCGCTTCCCTCCGCCGGGCTAAAGCGGCAGCGCGAGGCCCACGAAGTACGAGACGTTAGTCGTAGTCTCCGGGGTGCGCGGCCGCCTGACCGCGATGCCGCCCCGGGGCACCACACGGGCGACCGACTGGATCACCGGCGCCGCCGCGCGCGCCACGAGGGCAGCCACGCGCACATCGCCTCTGCCAGCAACAGGGGAGGCGGCGGTGACGGGGCGCATTCGGCCTCACCAGTGAGCGTCTTCGCGCTGCCACGCACGCTGTCGACAGAGCCCGGTCTCCGCGCGGCGTCCCCGCAACCGCAGCTGTCAGCATCGGCCTCAGCGGCCTCCAAAGCACCGCCGCTGCGTACGCGGCCGGTCAACCGCATGCCAAAGGCGGCAAAGGCGGGACCGGTGAAGAACGCCCGTCTGGCTCGTCGACCCGCTGCGCCAACCGCCGCCACCGCCATCACCGCAAGCACGTCCACCACGCCGAGAAACGCCGCCGCCGCTGCTGCAGCGGCCAAGGCAATGCAGATCTCGCAGAAGGCCGCGCGCCGCAAGCCGTCGCTGGTGGCCCTGAACAAGCGCCATGGTGCGCCGGACGCGGAGCAGAAGAAGTGAAACAGGCGAGCCCGTTGCGTGTGTGTGTGTGTGTGTGTGTGTGTGTGTGTGTGTGTGTTCTCTTGTTCTAGACCAACGTGGGTGCGCACGTTCCGCACACTCGTTCTGCCTACCCTTCTGCTGAGCTGATGCCGCCACCCGCCCTCCCCCCCCTCCTCTACCCTTTTTCTCTCTGGTTCTCGCGCTGCTGCATGATTCGGTGTGCCTCACTCGTATCCGCACGTCGTGTGCGTGTGTGTGTGTGTGTGTGTGTGTGTGTCGGAGGCTGAACGAGGGGGGGAAGCGACGGCAGGCATCGACGCGAAGGAACGCAACGCGATTTCTTTTTTTCTCCCTCCTGTCGTTGCTGCACCGGCTCGCGTTGTCGCGGCTGCGCACGCAGCAGCGCCGGGCGCACGCGCGCGTTACCTGCTTTCTACAAGTACTCCTCTTCCCACTAGATGTGGTCGTCGCTGACACCAACCCCAGAAACACACAAACACAAACACACACCGCTCACTCAGGTGAGGCATTAGCCGCCGCCACAGGGGCCCTTCGCCAAGCCCGCGGACGGTCGGCAAAGCCGCCTTGCCGAAACAAGCACCGTAGCGAGGTGAAGGCGACGAGCCTAGCTCCCCCCTCCTCCCTCCCCCTCCCCGGAGGGATGGGGGGAGGCGGCCGCACGGAACGTCCACGGTACTCGATCACCGCCTGCAGCATGTGTGTATGACCAATCGTCTTTGCCCGTCCCTCTTCCAAACCTCTCTCTCCCTCCCTCTGCGTCCTTGACATCAACCTCACTTCTCGGCGGTGCACTGGACCTGCCTCTCCGCGTCTGTGCCGCTGGCATGTACGCCTGCACACCCGTGCACCCGTATCCACACCGACGTCGCAGCTCACGTGTCACGATCATGTCCGCCGGTGCCTCCAACGGTGGTGCTCCGCCGCCGCTGACACCGGAGGAGAAGGCGGCGCGCGATGCACGGCTGCAGCGCGAGCATGAGTCGTACATACGCGGCATCGCAACCATGCGGTCACTGCCGCGGCTCCGCTCGACCATTGCCGGTGCGGGCGGCAAGACGAACACGAACACCCGCATAGCAGAGGAGCGGGAGGAGACGCGGCAACAGCACCTGCGCGCCACTGCCGCCGCCGCCGCGGAGCTGCAGCAGCGCCGGCAGGCCCACCACGAGAAGGTGGAGAAGCTCGAGTCCGCGCAAGCGAAGAAGCGGCAGCGGCGCAACGCGAAGAAGCTCAAGAAGCGGCAGCGGCTGGAAGCCAGGCTGCGCGATCGATCCAGGTCGGACACCGACGCGGACTCCTCCTCCTCCTCGTCGTCCTCGTCGGCATCGTCGTCGAGCTCGTCGAGGTCGACGTCTACGAGCTCGAGCAGCAGTCGGAAGGCGTAGGCCGTCCGACGTGCTTCACCCCTCCCCCGGCGTCTGCATGCCTCGACGTCACTGCCGCTTGTACACGAACGGGGCGATCCGAACAAACAAAAAAAAACAAAGGATGATACTGCGTAAAGGACGCATGAGTGACGTGGTGCAGCGGCGCCGTGGTTGGCCGGCCACGACAGACACGTCCGCTTTCTGCTGTCGTGTGCGCTCGTTCGTGCAGCGCATTGAGGTGACGTCTCTCTCCCCCTCCTGCCACACTACCTCCCTCTCCCCTCCCCCCTCGATGCACCACTTCGATGCTATCCATCACGCACACCCACATATTTGCGGTCTCGTTGCCACACCACAAGGTGTTCCGTGTTCCTGAAGGGTGGCATCACCGTCGTGTTCTTCTTTTCTTTTTGTGTGCGTGCTCTGCGCCGATCTACCTTTATCTACCTATCTCACCCACCTCGCCGTCCTCTCTCGCATCCGTTGAAGGTCATCTCCTTTATTGTCTTGCACATTCTCTCCGTCACTCTCTCTCTCGCACAGCTTCGACACTGACGAAGCCTTGAACGCCTCTCCCCCCCCCTTCCCTTCTTCTTCTCCTCCTCCCTCACCCCTCGCTGGCGACGGAGAAGACGGTGACGCGCATCCTCGTCGCTCTACACCCTCTCTCACACACGCACACACCAAACACCTAGGCACACATTCGCACACACGTTTACACGCGTCCGCCCGCCCGCACAGCTGGACGTCCGACGTCAACCGAATTCACCCCTCGACCACGACAGCACACGCGACATTCAAGACAAACGAGGTAACGAGTTTGCATTGCGCAGCGAGGCAGACCCACCACCTCCTCACAGCGCAACCCATCCCTTCTTGTGTTTCAGCTCCAGAGCATGCGCCGTGCGTGTGAAGGTGTGCGTACGAAGCCTTGGTTGAATTCACACACACGCGTAAGCCCCCCCCCCCTTCTCTCCCTCTCGTCTATACACACACGCACGCGTGCGGAACAAAGGAAACGGGCCTGTGAGGAAGACGACCCCGTGACCCACACCCACACCCACACACCCACACACACACAGTGAACTGCGACGGCAGCCCGCCTCGCCTCGATCTATTCGCTTCCTGTTGCACCGTTACCACAGCTGACACCGTGTCTACCCTCCACCCCCACTCTGAAGCTCTCTCGCTGAGCTCAGCTCGCAATGCTGCTGGGCGCAGACTCGTCCATCTATTCCCGCCTCCCTCGCCACACCCGCACTGCACCCTGACCTGCGCGCGTGCGGGAGCGTCAGCGTTCCCTCTCCCACTCCTCCCCCCATCTCGATCTCCCTCGTGTGTGTGTGTCTGTGCGTCTGATCCCCCTGCATTGCGGTACTGCCGACGCTGCTTGATTGCCCGACCGGCGGACGGCTCCTCCTCTTCCCGCACTTTTGTTTTCGCGTGTGTTCTCTCACCCCGCGCCTCTCAAGAAAGAAAAGAGAGGGAGGGAGGGAGGCCTCGCCTCGGTCGTTGTTTCTGCTTCTGCCTTTTACGGTCAACACTCGTTTGAGCGTGTGTGGGTGTGTGTGTGTGTGAGCGTAGAGTCATCTTGCCCTCTCCCTCTCTCTCTCACCCTCGGCGCGCTTCTTTCTATCTCACTCTTGTCCCCTTTTCCGTGCGCACACACGCACTCACGCACCGCTGCCGTCCAGCTGGCACGCCGAAGGGCAAAGGAAAGCGAAGAGGCTGAGGGGAGCCCTCGCTCAAGGACGAACCCCGAACGAATTCGTGTGAGCGGCCTACGGAAAGCAGGGAGGGAGGGAGGGGGAGCGACCTACGAGAGAAGGGGCACCGTGGTGGACGTGAGTCGACATCGCCCCCCCCCCCCCCATTGGCCCTCCGCGGCCACGCTCAAAGGGGAGCCCACTGTAGACGGCAGCCGCGTCCCGCCGCTCTTCGCGCCCTCCTCTTCGCCTTCCCCCACACCCTTCATCACCACTGTACGTTTAGCTTCTCTCTCTTCGGCTTTTTTCTCGCTTTTTCACTGTGTCTTTGGTTCTCTGCTCCGTTATCATTGTGAGATCTGACTGTGTGTGTGTGTGTCTGCGCGCGCGCGCACGTCTATTGCCGTCCCCTTTTTGGGGATTTCTTTGCTGTCTTCTCTTGGTCTCCGCTGCGGTTCGAGATCGGCACATCGTTGCGGCGCGCGTCTCTTGGCTCGTTCTAGAACGAAGGCTTCTCGCGTAGTGTCGGTGTCTCTCGCCACACACACACACAAAAAAAAAAAGCCGCCTGCTCTCTTTCTTCACACTCCGACAACCTTCTTGGTCCCCCTTCACGTTCCCTCTCGTTGCGACTCCCTCGTGATCGTGTGTGCGTGTGAGCGTGCGTGTCGACTGTATATTGTGCCACCCCTCCCCCCCCTCCCACGAACGCTCGCCTCTGCTGTGCGTTCTCCTTTATTGCGGTGTCTTGACATCCTCCCTTCGTTCCCCTGTGCGACTTCGCTCGTGCGGGTGCGAGACTCGTGGGTGGGTGGAGCCGCCGCTCATCGTTTGGTTTCTCTTCTGCCTCTGCTTCCATTCGCGGCCTCCTCGCGTGAGGCTTGCGTGTGTGTGTGTGTGTTGATTCTCTTCTCCTTGTTCCTTGTCTGTCGGACAGAATGCACACAAACACGCACACACGCGCTGTGAACGCCATGCTGGTGACGGCGTCGTCGTCCGTGTGCCTCGTGAGCTTCGTCGCCTACGGGGTTGTGGGCATCTCCGGCAGCTACTTCCTCCTGCGCTTCCGCCGACTGCGCTGCGTGCGGCGGGTGCGGCCGTGGTACTCCATCCTGCACTACGCCTGCTACGGCGCCTTTCTCGCCTACCTCGCACGCAGCGCGCCGAGCCATGCGCCGGGCCCCACCGCGACCAGCGCGGACGGCGCCGTGCCGAGCGCGGCAGCTGCCCCCACTTCGTCCGGGTCGACAGCCGATGCGGCCGCCCCTTCACCGTACTCCAAGGCGTGGCGGGCTGGCGCCGACCTCGCGCATCGCGTCGCGCACTCCTTTGTGCGCCCCTGGACCCCTGGCGCCGCCCCTGGCGCGACAAGCACGGCGTCCACCACCACACCGAGCTCGTGGTGGAGTGCTGCCGCGGTGCTGCTGGAGCCTGTGCTGGAGGCCACCGCCGCCACGGCCCTCTTCAGTAGCTACGCCCTCCTCTGCCACGCGCGGTGGCGGTATGGGGTGATGCGCACGGCGGAGCGTCAGCCCCAGCTGTGGCGGCTCATCATCGCAGCCGGCGGCGGCGGCATGAGCGGCATGGGCAGTCGTGAGGGTGCCGGAGCGGCGGCGGGTGCGACGGCAGGCGCCGGCCTCGCGGTTGCCGCGGTGGTCGGGGAAAGCGCCGGCGACGGCGAGGACCTAACCGCTGTCGTCGTACCCGGCGCGTCGAGCACGGCCACCACGGCGGACGTGACCTCGCCCAGCATTTTTGTGTATCTTCCGCGCCGGCGCCACCACCACCACCGCGCCCGGCCCCCCTCGCGGGAACACAGCAGCAGCAGTGTCACCACCAGCGGCAGCGACGGGGCAGGCTCTGGCGCGGTGACGTCCACCACGGCGAGACGAGAGGGCGACGACAACGCCGCTGCTGGCGTGGCGTCGCAGCGGCTGCAGCACCGCGGCCACCTCCCACGCGTTGGGGTTTTCATCAACGATGACTGCGGCAGCGACACAAGCAACGATGAGGACGACAGCGATGACGACGACGATGGCGCCGCATCGGACTCGCAGGACTCGGACGGGGTGGACGCGGTAGACGACGTACCCGATGGGAGTGGCGCGTACGACGGTCATCACGCGACGAGCGGCGCATCTGCTTTCGCCGCGTATGTACGACAGCTCCCACGCCGCCTGCTGGACCGCCTCACGCGGCGCCCACGCGTCCGCGACCACCTCGAGGCAACCGCGTCGCACCGACGCCGGGCGTGCCGTGCGCGGCAGCAGCACCAGCAACAGCAACAGCAACTGCGGCGCCGCTTTCAGCTTCTGCGCCAGCGCCTGCTCGCCGCCTTCTGGACACGCGACGTGGCCGTGGTGGCGCAGACGGGCAGCGTGTTCGCGGGCTTGGCGATGGCCCGTGTTGCGGTCGCCGTGGCCGTCCACTCGGTGTGGTCCGCCTCCGCGCCGCACGCATCCCCTACGTGGCTGGCGGCGGCCTTGCCGAGCCCCACCGTAGGGCTCGTCGGGCTCGCCGGTCTGGCGCTTCTCAGCCTCGAGCAGGCCCTCTTGCGGCAGTGGACGGTGCTGCCGGCGCAGCTTCTTCTCGCCGTGGCCGCCTTGCCGTCTTCTGTGACCTCCCTCAGCGGCACCGACGTCGCGGGCTCGCAGGGCGCCGCGCCCGGCACAACCGCTGCTGCCGCCGCGCAGTACCGGCAGCAGCGGCGCGCGCGGGAGCACCTGAGGCATGGTGGGGCGCGTCGACACTCGAGCAGCATCGCGAACGTGAGCGCGAGTGGCTCCACGGTGTCGTGGTCGCTTGGCAGCGGCTTGACAGCGCCGCACCTTTCGGCAGTCGGCGGTGGCGGTGCTGCTGCTGTCTCTCCTGCTGCGGGCCCAACAGTGGGGACAATGGCGGGTCCGAGGCAGTCGCACTCACTGGAGAACTTCGCGGCGAGTGCGGCGGTGGCAATGCCCGCGCCGTACCCCGCTCGTCCGCTGATCGCCGTCATGCTGTCGCTGCTCTCACTGCAGGTTCTGAGTGTCCCGAGTGCAGCATCAGCATCAGCATCCGACGCCGTGTCGGCGCTCTCCTCTTTGGCACCCGCCGCTGTGCCGCTGGTGGTGGCCGGCTGCGCCGCTGTCAGCCTCGCGGCGGCGCTGCGCGAGCCCGTGTCGTGGGTCACGACCGAGTACCGCCGCCTCACCAACCGCACGTGGTGGGACCTCCTCTTCTCGCCGACCTTCACGCCCTTCTCGCTGGACCTGCTGAACGCCCACGGCCAGCAGGTCATGCGCAGCACCACGGAGGAGTGGAGGCTCGGTGCCGAAAGCAGCAGCACCCCCCTCACCGCGAGTCCGCTCGGGGTGACAAGTATGGCGCTGGGCCGTCACCACCGCGCCGCAGGCGGCCACGGCGGCGGGCTCGTGCCGCTGCTGGATACGAACGGGACCATGACGAGCACCAGCACAGCCGCGGCGGCGGCGGCGGGTGCGGGCGGCGCAAGCGATATGCATCGCGTGGGCCACCGAGCCGTGACCTCCCTCGCCGTCGGCAACGGCAGCGCGGCGCTCCCACTCGCGCCGGCCCCCCTGACCGCAGGCACGGGCGCGGCCGCCGCGGCCGGGTTTGGTGGGGTGGTGTCGCCGATGCAGTTCTGGCACGGTGTGGCCGCGAAGGTGATGCAGGACACGGGGCGTGTGACCGGCGAGGTCGCCGTGGGGGCCGCGGCCGCCGGCGAGAGCGAGACGAGCGGAAGTGCGACGGTGGACACGCTCGGCAGTGGGGGCACTGCAGCCACCTCGGCCGCAGCGGCGCAGGTGGCGGTGACCTTCTCGGGCGGCCTGCACGGCTCCTTTGCCGGGCTGCGCAGCGACGGCTGGCCGGTGGCGACGGCAACGCTCGAGATGCACGACGACGAGGCGGCCGCAGCGGGCGCCACCAACGCGAGCTTCCTCGGTGTCACGGACCCCTTCGGCGGCAACACCGCCGCGGCCGCGGTGGAGGCGGCTGCCGGCGCGGCCGCAGCGGCGGCGGCGCAGATCGCGGCGAACCCGCTCGCGATGCTGGATCCGGTGCTCGGCCTGGAGCACCTCAACACCGCCTCCGCGAAGTTCAACCGCGAGAAGCTCAAGGGGTCCATGCTGCTGTCGCTGCCGACCGTCGCGCGGGTGGGCGGGGAGGCCGCGGCGGTGGCCGAGGCCAAAGCGGCCACGCAGCAGATGCAGGACCGGCTGCTAGCGATGCAGCGGTCGGAGCAGCGGCAGGACGAGGCCGCCGCGCGCACCCGCCGCCTCTCGAGCTCTGCGGGGCTTGCCACGGGCGACGACAACTCGCGCGGCACCGACGGCGACGACCCCGTCGAGCTGCTGCTGACGAGGAGCGCGCAGGGCTCCACCACACGCAGCGACAGCAGCAGCCTTGAGGCGCGTGGCAGGGAGAGGGCAGCGGGAGGTGCCGCGCGCGAGATCACGACGCAGTCGTCGATGTCGTCCAAGTCGGATGGCTGGGTGTCCCGAGCACTCGCCACGGTGGTGCCCAGCCTTACAGCCGCGCGGCGGAGCAGCGATGAGAGCGGTGGGGGTGGCGCGGGGACCGGCCTCGGCGACTCGCTCAACGCCTCCTCCGGCGCCCCGGCGTCGGACGCGACAAGCCTGTCACTCACCGGCAGCTTCTCCTCCGCGCACTCCCTCGCCGCCCGCGCCCTCATCGGCGACGAGGAGGGCTTCCAGCGCTTCCTCGACTGTGTGCGCCGCGACGGCGACAACACCTACGCGCTGCAGAACCTGCTGGCGGTGCACGGGCACACATACGGGCAGCGGGTGGACGCGAAGGGGCGGACGGCGCTGCACTACGCCGTGATAGGCGGCTTCGTGCACGGCGCCGTATTCCTGACGCGCATCGGGGCGGAGCCGAACGTGCTCGACAAGGCCGGCTACGCCCCGCTCCACTACGCCGTGCTGTACCACACCGAGTTCCTGCTGTCGCCCAGCATCTCGGACGAGTCGCCCAGCGCGGCGGTGCAGGGGGCGCGGCACGTGCTCGGTATTCCGGTGGTGGCGACGAGCTCGGTGCAGGCCGCCGCGCAGGCAAAGCGGCGCCGCCGGCGGCATCAGCGGGAGGAGCAGAAGCGTGTGGAGGCGCAGCTGCAGGCGATGTACTCACTGGCAAGCGACGAGGCGATCGCCGTGGGCAGCGCCCACACCCCGCTGGGCGGTCACATCGACGGGTCACCCGACCACGCGGCGACAACTTCGTCAGGGCTGCCCAGCAGCAGCTACGCCACCACGACGACGACCACCACCACCACAACAGGAGGGGGGCTAACGCCGCACAATAGCGCACCAGACCCATGCACCGTGTCCGCGACGCGCAGTGGCACTTTGCCCACGCCCCTGTCACCACCGCCGCGTCCCGCGACGCGACCCGCGCCGCCGCCGACTCCGCAGGAGGTTTTGACCTCCGCCTCAGGCTCCCCCATCGCCGCGGACAGCGCGCCGACCACCACCACCACAACAACGACGGCGGGCAGCACTAACGCCACTGAGGAGCAGGGCATGAGCGGGAGTGTGGGCACTACCAGCACGGCTGCTGCCGCAACGGCAGCCGCGGTGGCCGCGGTGGCCGCTGTGACAGCCGCCACCGTGGTGCCCGAGGAGAAAGGGCATTGGTACGGGATGGTGAACGCGCTGGTGCGGCGCGGCGCACTGGTGGACCTGCCCACTGCGAAGGGGCTGACGGCGCTGCACCTCGCCGTGATGCAGGGCTCCATCGGCCTCATCAACACTCTCCTGCGCGAGGGCGCCAACCCGCTGCTGGGCACGGAGCCGGAGACGCTGTCGCTGGCCTCCGCCGGGCGGGCCGCGTCGTGGAGCGATAACGAAGACAACGTCGAGAACGCGATGGACGGCGACGACGAGCTCAGGGCGAAGAAGAAGGCGCTGCTGGCAACGCAGCAACAGCTGCAGGAGCAGCGGCGGCGGCGCGGCGGTGGTGGTGGCGGCAGCGGCAGCGCGGCGATGGGCTCGAGCGGTGGTGGTGACGTCCGCCGCGATGCGGCGGACGCGGCGCGGCCCATCCCAAACGCCACGACCGCCACCGACACCCGCGGCAACAGGGAGTGGCGTCGCGCCGACGGGCAAGCCGAGGTTGCAGCAGCGGCGGGGGCGGCGTGCTCCATGTCGGTAGGGGCCCACGGCCTTGTCGACTGCGGCTCCCTCACCGCCGTGGCCCAGCAGCGGCGCGAGTGGGTCGACGTGCACATCACCAACGCCGGGCACCCCATCGCAAATGGGCACTGCAAGTCGCCCCTGCTGCTCGCCGTCGAGCTCGACGCTGACCTGGCGGTGGCCAGCATGCTGCACCACGCCGCCCTGCAGGCAACCACCGCGCGGGTCGTGGCCGTGGCGACGACGGCGGCAGCAGCCACAGCAGCAGCCGCAGCCTCTGCGGTGGGGGACGGCAGCGAGGGGCCGTCACGCGTATCGGGGTCGACGTCGAAGGATGGGGGAGGGGGTGGCGCCGGAGACGGCGGCGGTACGGCAACGCCAGCGGCCTCGCTTGTTGCAGCGGCGCAGACGGCCAACGAGTCCACGACGTCGCGGCAGCACACCTTCCCACCACTCGCGCCCGCCCCCGCGCCACTCCCCACGCACGCGCCCATCAACGGGAGTACCGATGGCGCGGGCGGGGCGTGCGACTTGTCCTTCTCCAGCGCCCCTCTCGTTCGCGTCCCCCCGGTGCCCCTGGCGAACCCGCGCGTGGAGGCGGACGACGGTGCGTCCCCGCTGCCGAAGGCCTCCACAGCGGAGGCGCACGCCGTGATGAACGGCAGCTTGTCGTCTGCGGCTGATGCCACCGCGGCCTCCACCGCGAACTCAGCCCCTGCGCGGAATCAACTCGTGTCGCCGCTCTTGAAAAGCACGGCAGACCCGAACGGCGCTGGCTGCAGTATCCGGGGCACGACGGCGACGACGACGGCCACTACAAGTTTCTCGGCGTCGGGGTCGGCTCCAGAGGCGGTCACGGCCAGCGGGTGGACCTCGACGCGGTGGGAGCGCGGGTGCCTGCACGGCTTGAACCCCGTCCACGTTGCCCTGCTGCTGGGCAACGCGCAGGTGGCGCGGGTGCTACTGCTCCGGTGGCGCTACACGCAGAACGGCGCAGCCGCGCACGAGCACGCCACGCAGCACACCCACACCGCGGCGGCGGCTGCCGCACAAGACGTGGCACACGCAGCGAGTGCATCGGGTGCAGCTGCAGGGCATCAAGCGGCCGCGAAGACCGAGTTTGCCCTGCTGCCCGAAGCCGTGCGCAGCGCGGAGGTGCGCGGCTCCTCGGCACCGGCCAACCCGGCCACGCTCACGACCACAACCACGACACGCCCGCTCACAGACACTGGCGCGCTGACGGAGCTCGCGGGGGAGCTGCTGGGGGACGAGTCCGTCATGACCGCCGCCACCGCTGCCGCCCCGTCCGAGCCGGCGGCGACGCTGGCGGAGATCACGGTGCCCGTTGCCGGCGGCACGGAGGCGGAGCTGCACGCGGAGGAGGCCGTGCTGGGCGCTGATGCGCTTCTGCGAGTGCCGCCGCAGCCGGTGCCCTTCCATGCAGCGTCCCCCGGGAAGGAGCCGACTGCGAAGGCCACAGCAGCAGCAGCAGCAGCAGCAGCGGATGCGTCGTCCCCTCCCCCCGCCGCTGCCCAGCCCACGGCCACGCTGGCGCTCGTCTCGACGTCGGGAGCCTCGGTGCTGTGGGTCGAGTCGCTGCGGCTCAACCTCTTCCACCTCGCGGCCGTGGGCGACTCGACGGAATGCCTCGCGTACGTCCTGCGCTGGCGCGGTGCCCCGGACTACATCCCCTGCGCCCTCGACGACGTCTTCCAGGACGAGCTCCGTGCGGAGGGGGTGCGGCGAGAGACCACGGCAGCGACGCACGACGCCTACCAGCGGCGCCGGCAGAGTCACCGACAGCAGCGGCGACTGCGCGCCTTCCAGGGCAGCCAGTCCGCACACAGCATCGCCGCGTCCGTGCACCTCGCACCGACGGCGCGGGCGTCGGCGTCGACCACCACCACCGCGGCGGCGTCGATGGTGCCCATCCCCTCAGCGCATCAGCTCCCGCAGACACCACCGACGCTTGACGCAGGCGCCAGGAGCGCGCACGGCGAGGACGCCTTCCCTGCCGGGCCAAGCAGCAGTAGCGCGAGCAGCATCCTCAACATCAGCGCACCGTCCGGCACGGGCGTCGGTGCATCCATCACCGCGGCAGCAGCACCGCAGCGCATCTCTCCGTCTCCGTCGTCGACGGAGTCCAGTGGCGTCGCCGTCGACGCGTTGCTGCGCATGCGGCAGAGCGACGGGGCGGCCGCCTCCTCCAGCGGGACGTCGGACGCATTCAACCACACGTGGAGCAGCGACGGGCACTCGGGTACCTCAGGCACCGGCAGCGCGGTGGCCGACGCGTACAGCACCCGCCGCACGCGCCGGATGCGGGCGAAGCAGCAGACGTTCGTGCGCGCGCTCGTGACGCTGCTGCAGACCAACCTGCGACTCGATGCCGCGCGGCGGCGCGTGCGCACGACCGTGTTCGGCGCGGACACCGCCTCTGGTGTAGGTGGTGCCGCCGATCCCATGGCACGTATCGCCGCGTCGCGGCGTCTGCGCCGGCCCACCTCTGCGCGTGCTACACGTTGCCTGGTGGAGGACGAGGACGCGGTGGACAACGACGCGCACGGTGGTCATAACTCGATCACGGCTCGCGCGTGCTTCGGCTCCACTGCCGCCGCCGCCGCCCTGCACAGCGGCATGGCGGTCTGCTACGCCACTATGAGCCACCCGGTGCGCCGTCGCCGTGGCAGCTGCAGCAGCAGCAGCGCTGGCGCCGATCAAGACGACGACGATGACGGCGACCACGGCACGGCGACCGCAACGTCGGAGCTCAGCAGCGACAGCACCAGCAGCAGCACCAACCGCTACGTCGCTGCCACGCACGTGGCCAAGACCGGCAGCAGAGGAGGCACCCGCTCCGCCACCGCCGAGGACGACACGCTCGCCCTCGCGCCGCGCGCCTTCTTCCTCCGGCGACGTGAGCAGGAGCGGCTCGCACTGCTGCGGCAGCAGCGCACCCGCGCCTTCGTGTCCGCCGTGGCGAGGCTGCGACAGTCCATTCCTGGCGTCCCTATCGATCTCGCCCACCTCGCGGCGGTGGAGTGGGCGGTGGACCGGGCGTGCGCAAGGATGACGACGGCGTCGGCGCGGCGGGCGCTGCAGCAGGCGTTCTTGATTGTGACGCGGCGGTTGCAGCATCAGCACCGGAGCGCGCGTCTCGCGCGTGGGCTGAGCCGCATGGCGGCGGCGGCGGCGTCCGCGGCGGCGGCGGCCTCGGCGCGGAGCAGCGTGCCCGGTGCCGAGGTGGACGATGAAGATGACGACGACGATGCGGCATCGACAGCGTCAGCCACGTCCACATCCACCTTCACCTCCAGCTCCAGCAGCGGCAGTGGCAGCACCTGCACGAGTGTGTCGACGAGCGCGACCCCGTCTGCCGCATCCGACGCGAATCGAGAGGGAAACCACACCGGCGACGGCAGCAGCAGCAGTCTGCCACCGAGACGGCGCGGCACCGTCGCTCTCGCAACGGCGAGCGTATCGCACCCCGCCTCCCACCGACCGGCGCAGCTGCAGTCGACCCGGCGCCGCGGCACTGGACACCGACACGGCAGCCGCTCTTCACCGGCGCGGCGCCATCGCCCGTCATCGCCGACGCCGGCGCCGTCCTACTGCAGCTCCCCCCACTCTGCTGTGCACCGTGCGCGTGCCTCCACCGGGGCACCGACGGCGGCGGCAGGGTCGCCCTCGGTCCGCCTCCAGGAGGCCGCCGCCGCGGTGGCGGCCTGCGACGGCGAGCGTCGCCGCACCGAGCAGGCGCGGTGTGACGCACGTCAGCGCAAGCAGCAGCGTGGGCTGCAGCTCCTCAGCCACATCAGCGAGGAGCTCAACGCCGTGGACACCCGTGGACTGACGCCGCTGCACTACGCGATTGCGAACCAGAACGCCAGCATGGTGTACCTGCTCTGTGCCTACGGGGCTGCTTTCGTCTTCGCCTCGGAGCAGACTGAGGCGCACCTCATGGCGCACCCTGCCGAAGTCGTCGCCGCCGCCCTCGGCGACTGCACAACAGCGGCCGCTGGGGCATCGGCACCACCGCCCACCATGCCGCACCACGGCGATGCCGCCAGCTCGAGCACCGCGACAGTGACGGAGTCGCTGTCACCCACCCTCACCCTCGGCGCCGCCACGACGCCGCCCGCGATAGCGTCGATTGTTAAGACCACCGCAGCGCACCGAAGCGGCGGCGGCAGCGTCTTCGCGCAGCCGACCTCGACCTCCTCGTCACCGACGAACATGACCGTCGTGCGGGCGCAGCTAGCCGCGCCGGCGATCACGGTGGCCACGAACGCGCTAGCCGCGCTGAGCGAGCGCTACTACGCGCAGCTGACACCGGCAACGCAGGAGTCGCTGCGGCGCGCGGCCAAGGGGGGCAGTGCGGAGTACCTGTTGCTCTGGATGCCCACGCAGGAGGAGCGGGAGGCGGAGCAGCAGCGCCGGACTGCCGCTGCCGCTCTCGGCGGCACGCAGTCGAACGCGCACGGCACGGCGGCGGTGACGAGGCACCAGCAGCAGCAGCATCACCATCCGCCGCCACAGCGCCAACACTCGTCCCCGCAGCTGTCTGAGGTGGCCGACACGGGCAGCAACGGCTCGCAGCTGTCGACGTGTTCGCCGCCGCTGCCGCGGCACCCGCCGGCCACGCCGAGCACCTTCACGACGTCCGTCACTTTCGCCGCCCCGGACGGCGGCAGCGGCGAGGCACTCACCTCCCGGGCACCGCCACCCACGCCCCCACCGCAGCCAGCGCCGCAGCTCACCACGATGACCGCCACCCTCACCGCCGCGCTGGGTATCGGCCCCAACGGCAGCTTCTTCTCCGTCACCTCGGCGACGCCGCCGAACATGTCCTTCGACCCACTCCCGCCAGGGCCGCCGCCGCCGCCGGTCTCGCCGGCGCAGCGCAGTGCCGCCGACGTGGCGGACGTCGCGGCCGCAGTGCCTGGGGTGGAGGGCGCCGACGCCGCCACGGCGCAGCTGCACGCGCACCTCATCGGGGAGGAGGCGAACGCGCTGCATGCGATGGGTGCCGTCCGCGGCCTGGATGGGCTGGGCGGCAGCGGCAGCCTCGACGATGCAGGCCGGCCGCCGTCAGGGCACCGGCACCAGCCGCAACAGGGGTCGGGCAGCATCGCCTTGAGCGTCGGCGGGGCTGACGGCGGCGTGGTCATGTCCAGCGCCACCGCCGCGAGTGCGGCGGTGGCGGGGGCTGCCGTGGCCTCCGACGCGAGCGAGGGGCTGAGCAGTGCCAGCCGCGCCGGCTCGATGGTGTCCACGCCAGCGACGGGCACGGCCGGTTCCCTGGCGACCGCGGCGGCGGCGGCGGCGGCGGTTGCGTACACGCTGCTGGAGCCGCACGACGTGTTCCTCACACACGTGGTGCGGAACCCCGCCAAGGCGGACAGCATCGTGCGTGCCGCGATGGAGGGCACCGCGCTGCGGTACCTTTTTCTGGCCTCACTCGTCACGGGCGAGCGCGACGGCAGCGCCGTGGCGTGCTGATGTGGATGACGGCGGCGGATCCGCCTTTGGAATTCGCGGAAGTGTGTGCGGCAGTCCCCCCTACCCCCCCCTCCTCCTCGACGCCCTTGATGGGGCTGTAGATTTGGGTTTGTGTGTGTGTGTGTCACGAGTTTCGAACACCATGATAACCCGCGGTACCACGGCCGGCGTGATGGGCAGGCCACGACGTCACGAGCGCTGTGACGAGCACCTTCTCTTGCGGTCCACTCGGAGGTGCGTGGTGGTGGTGGGAGGGGGGGGGGGAGGTCCGTGAAGGCCGCCCCCCACTCGGGGTGCTGCGCGGAACTCTTCGCTCCCTATGCAACGTGTTCGCGCGTTGTGCTCCGCCACCGCGTGTGCATACGTCAGTGTGTGTCTGTGTGTGTGTGTGCCTGATGCCAGAACTTGAAACGCGTCTCGTGCGAACTCTCCCTCACCTGACCTCCCCTTTCCTTGAAGCTCCGCTCCGGTTCAACACACATACACACACACGGACACCCACGAAATACGCAGTGTGACCCTACGCACTCAACGCCTCCTCCACAGACGTCTTCTCTCGTGCGCACTCCCGTCATCTCGTTTCCTATCTCAGTTGCTTGACACCCACGTCAAACACACACACACACACAGACACGCGCAACCAGCAGGCAACACACAAGTCAGCCATGGGTCTCTTCAAGAGCACGCGTCCGACGAAGCCGATCTTTATTCCCGATGCACGCCGGCCTTCGACCTTCATCATCTTCAAGTCGCCCGAGGTGATCCTCACCTTGGCGCTGATGGTGGCCAGCTACTTCGCGCTTATGTTCCTCACCGGCACGACCTCGCTGGACGGGCCCAAGGGTCTCTGGCGCACCTTCGGCCGCAAGAGCCGCGCCCGCATGCAGAGCCGCGAGGCGGAGCTGGTCGCCGACCCGCCGCTCGCCATCAGCTTCGATATGGTCATGGTCATCATGTGCGCCATGTCCGCGAACGCCTTTCTCGCCGCGTGCAGTCGCGTGCTGAACAAGGAGCAGCGCCGCGTGGAGGTGGCGGCGGAGGAGGAGTGGCTGGCGACGATGCAGAACCCCGAGACGCGGAAGGAGCAGCTCGCCAAGGACGCCCAGGCCCTCGCGGACCGGGTGAAGTTCTGGCAGGACAACGACGAGCGGCGCAAGGCGGGTCAGGTGGTGCGCCGCGACCGCATTAAGAAGCTCGACGTGCTCGCGGACGAGGTGATGACGAACATCATCGTTGGGGCCTCGATCGGCCTCAGCGCGGGGGCGGCGTACTTCATCGCGAAGCAGCCGCCGAACCAGATCCGCGGTTTCGGTGTCGCCGTGATGCTCGTCGTGCTCGTCGGCGGGCTTGTTGTGTGCGGCCTGGACCGCTACCTCAACGGCATGCGGCACTACTGCAACTACGTGAACATCATCTGCATGTGCTGCATGTTTGCCCTCCTGGCGCGTATCAGCGTCTTTGCGCAGTAAGTGGGAGGGCCACCGATGGAGCGCTGCATCGGGGAGGGTGATAACTGCGTGTGTGTGTGTGTGTGTGTGTGTGTTCGTCATGACGTGTTCACGTCTGTTCAGGGACGGGGGTGGGGAGGGTGGCGGGAGGGAGGAGGACCACAAAAATCGTGCTTCCTTGTTTCCCCTTTTTCTCTTTCTCTCTTCTCTCCANTGTTCGTCATGACGTGTTCACGTCTGTTCAGGGACGGGGGTGGGGAGGGTGGCGGGAGGGAGGAGGACCACAAAAATCGTGCTTCCTTGTTTCCCCTTTTTCTCTTTCTCTCTTCTCTCCACTCCCCCCCCCCCTACGCCCTCTCTCCCCCTCCTCGACGCCTTCCACTCTCTCCCGCCCTTGACGCATCAGAACCACGCGCAGCAGCAGCAGCAGCAGCGGCGCCTCAGCCACCGCCATAAAATCGCCTTCCCCTGTTCTCGTGTTTGTCAACTCCACAACCACCACACAAATGGAAAAAAAAGGAAGCGACGTAAAGATGCATGCTGCGGCCCACGTATGTCGAGCTCCGATGACGCACATGCACGCGCAGAGTCACACACACGCAGCGCGAAGAGCAGCACAAGGGCGCAGTGTAGCGGCTCGAACGTCAGGTGGAGATGATGGTGTGGATTTTCCGAAACGAACTTGGAGATGCTGGACATCTACGTATGTGTGAGTGTGCCGAGAAATCGTGTGGTTATGGAATCCACACCTCTTCTGCCCTGCTACTGGGTGGCCACACATCAACATGTCCACAGACACACACACACACACAGACAGGATGGCAGACCGCTAAACGCGTAAGTCACCTGAGGAACTGTCGACTGCGCCTTCGTGAGAAGTAGTCAACTCCTCAACTCTCCTCCCCTCCCCCCTTCTCTTCACACACACACGCACACACACTGCACTCTCATGACGCCGCATCGACTCAGGAATCCTTACTATCCCTACCAGTACCGCCACCGCTACCGCTATCACTGCCACTACTAGTCCTGCCACCAACTCTGTTACTCGCCCACTACCCAGCGGCTGCTCGACTGATCTGCGCACGAACAGCGTACCCTGCACAACTTGTCCCCCCCCCCCCACGCCCTATTCCTTTCCTTCTCACACGCGCACACACGCATACGTGGAGAAGATGCCCGGTCCTGGTCTGCTGCCGGATGGGTGGTTCCGGGAGGAGAGCCCGATGTGGCCCGGCCAGGCGCAGGGCATCAAGGTCGACAAGGTGCTCTACGACGCGCCGACCGAGTTCCAGCACCTCACCGTCTTCGAGTCGGACCCTAAGGGGCCGTGGGGCACCGTCATGACCCTCGACGGCGCCATCCAGTTCACCGACAACGACGAGTTCGTCTACCACGAGATGCTCGCCAACTTGTCCCTCACGTGCCACGCAAAGCCGGAGCGCGTGCTCGTGATTGGTGGCGGCGACGGCGGTGTCGTGCGCGAGGTGCTGCGGCACAAGAACGAAGCGGCGGGCATCGTGCAGTCGATCGAACTCGTCGACATCGACGGCGCAGTGATCGAGCAGAGCAAGCTGCACTTCCCACAGATCGCTTGCGGCTTCGCGGACCCGTGTGTGACGGCGACGGTCGGCGACGGTGTCGCGTTTGTGAAGAACGCGCCGGACAACGCGTACGACGTGATCATCATCGACACGACCGACCCGGAGGGACCGGCTTCGGAGCTGTTTGGCGCGGACTTCTACAAGAACGTCGTCCGCATCGTGCGCCCGGGCGGCATCGTGTGCAACCAGGGCGAGTCGGTCTGGCTGCACCGCCCCCTCATCGAGACGATGATGAAGTTCCTCAAGCAGGACATCGGCTTCGCGACGGTCAAGTACGCCATGATCTATATCCCGACCTACCCGTGCGGCAGCATCGGCACGCTGATCTGCGCCAAGTCGGCGGAGACAGACGTCACGGTGCCGCTGCGGCCGGTGGAGTCGCTCGGATTTGCGCACCAGCTCAAGTACTACGGCAGCGACATGCACAAGGCTGCGTTTGTGCTGCCGCGTTTCGCCTCGCACCTGAACGCGTAGAGAGTGCAGGGCGAGAAGAGGGGGAAGGGGGGTAAGGGCCGCCCGCGTGTGCCTGTGTGCGCGTGCGCGTCTTCCTCCAGTCGCTGGTGCCCTCACCCTTCCCCCTCCCCTTCTTGTCATCCTCAACGACACACAGCCACGCAACCACATGCACAACAGCGCGCGAGTTGACCGCAACTTCTTGTTTCCCCCGACTGTGTGTGTGTGTGTGTGTGTGTGCTGCATTGTTTGTCGTGCGTCGGCGACAGTGACGCAGGACGGCGCCCAGCACGAGCAGCAGCGGCGCGTGTGGCTGCGGCAGCGCAGGGGCGGTGGTGTCTGTCACCTTCTGCTCGGCCTCATGCATCGAGGTCAGCAGGCGTCACACACGTCCATGCACCCACACACACACACACACACTCGCATCTCCGGAGTAAAGGGGGGGCGCGCAACGGCAGGGGTGCTGCCGCGGACCTCCCTCTTCTGCCCAATAACAAGAAACACAGAAATGCGCGCCAACCCAAATGCAGCAAGTCACATCGCATCCTTGTAGGTGTGTGTGTGTGTGAGTGTGTGCAGCATCTGCGGAGTGGGCTACACTGCACGGCGCTCGCGCGTGTGGGTTTGGCGCATTCGATCTGCCATGTCCTGCGCTCGTCGTCTCGCCGCGTGCAGGGCTGCTCCCACACACGCACGCTTCGCGGTGTTGGACAAGTGACCAAGCGACGCATCAGCAAGAGTCGTTTGCCGCCATTACGTGGCATCAACGCACACGCAAACGTACACATGAGTCGCGTCCTTTGCGTGGCCCAAACCCGCAGCTCTACACGCTCCCTCTCTCTCCCCCCCCCCTCATCTCGTTGCCCGTCTCTTACTTCACAGTCCACGCCTCGCCCACCCATCACACACTTCGGCCTCGGCAGCAGCAGCAGCCCCCCCCCCCTCCCCTCCCTTCCCCATCCCACTTGAACCTCCGCTACGTGCGTCGCTATTGTTGGCCGCTTCCTCATCTCGTTGGCCGTCTTCCCGCCGTGGCCGCTTTGCATCCCTCTGCCTTCTTCGTGGCGTGCTTGCCTCGCCCACCCCACCCACCTGCTCTTGCGCCCTCTGTCGCAGTTCGCTGAGGGTGTGCGTGTGTGTGTGTGTGTGTGTGTGTGTGTGTCTGTGACGGCTTCACAGACGCGTGAATCAATCGTCCACTGCGGGCATGCAGGTGTGTGTTCCAGCAACACTGGAACCCCCACCCTTCCGCGACACACACACACACGTAGCCACAGCGCGCGCGCACCGTGGCCTTCGTTTATACACTGACATCGGACGGGAACGTCCTCTATTTCACGCCCCCCCCCCTTCGCCTGAGCACCGGCGACGGGAGCTCTCGTGCTCCACCCCCCCCCCTCCTCGGCATCGGTGCGTGGCCTCCTCGGTGATCGTCCGCGGGCTCCGTCATCCGAGCTCGCTCCGAAGCTGTCACCCCCTCCCGCCCCATCGGCCTCTACCTCCGTCAAGTTTCACAATCAGTTCAACGCGGCGCGGCGTGCAGTTGCTGTTGCGGACTGCGAGGACACGACGCCGCTTTCCCCCCCCTCCCGCACACACACACACGCAGGCAGGCGCGCGCAGCGGAGGAGCGCAAAGAAGGGAAAGACGGAGAGGACGCAGCGCGATGTCGAGCACGACCGACAGCGCCGCGGATGGCGTGCCGCTCATCTCGCAGGTGCTCCTCGTCCGCGCGACGGTGAGCTTCTCGCTAGGCACGCCCTGCGTCTTCACCCCATCCACGTCGCCCGTCTCCCCCTCCGCCGTGGAGGCGGCGCTGCTGACCCCGAAGCTGCGCATCGTCGCGCACTACGCCCTCGGCGCGTCCGGCAGCAGCAGCGGCGGCGGCGGCGCGCCCCCGAGTCCGGCGACGCTCACGCCCGAAGAAGAGAGGCGCTTCTTCGAGGTCAACCCCGCCCTCCACGGCCTCCTCAGCTCGCTTGCGGCGGCGCGGCTGGCGGAGCGGATGCGCCTGCGCCGGCTGCAAACCGACGTCGTCCACACCGCGGTGAAGCTCACCCGCGCGCTGGCCACGACGTCGCCGGCCGCCGCCGCCGCCGCCAGCCGCCGCGGCGCGTGGGGCGTCACCAGCGCCAGTGAGGACAGCATCACCGACGCGTCGAGCAGCAGCGCCGACCTGCCGCGTAGCCTGCACGAGCAGCAGCTGCAAGGCCTCGTGTCCGCGGCGACGGCGAGCTTCGGCGACGACGCGGCGTGGTCGAGCACGATTACGCCGCGCCGGCCGCAGCTGAACGCGTGGTGCCAGGTGCCCGTAGCCGCGGAAGGATGCTTCCTCACCATTCCGACGTCAGGCTTCGTGCACTGGTGCGAGCTGGCGGCCGCACGCTCCTGCGCATCACCGAACCCGTCGCCGACGTCGGCGGCCCCTGCGTTCCCGCCGCAGCCGCAGCAGAAGCAGCAACGGCTACCCTCATCGGGGGCGTCCGTGGAGCCCGACACGCGCGGCGGTCCGATGCGGTACACGGACGTGGTGCACTACGCCAGCGTCACGGCATCGCCGAAGCGCGTCTTGCCTGTGCACACCGCCGCCACAACACCCGCAGCCGCAGCGGCGTGCTCTGCCCTGCGCATCGGCGGCAACGGGTACGTGCACGGCTACGCGTTTGTGATGGAGGGGGACGTCTTCACGGGTAGCAGCGGGGTGGAGATGGCGGCGGCGGCGGCGGCGGCGCGGGCCACGGCGGCGCAGGACGCGCGGCGCCCCTCCACCTCGCTCCGGGCGTCCGCCTCGCAGTCCTTGCCCGACGCCACGCGCAGCGGCATCAGCAACGGCAACGAGGACCTTGTGGAAAGGGAAGAGGCCTCGGTGCTGCTCTGGTGCGTGCTGAGCGACGCGCCGGTGTACAACTTCATGAAGTCGCTGTCCAGCGAGGTGGTCGCGGCGACCTCGTACGTGGCGCAGCGGCTCTACCACGAGCACGTCGATTCTGCCGACGCGGCCGCCGCGAGCACGAGCAGCAGCGCCGCCTTCTACACGGCGGTGCTGGACGACGCGGTGCGGGAGGAGGTGGTGAGGCCGCTCGCCGCGGCGCTGCTCACCCCGGGCTGCGCGGGTCACCGCACGCTGCCCGGCGAGATGGTGACGATCAAACTGGATTTGAAGCGCAGCCGTCACGGCAGCGGCGGCGGCCGCATCGCCACGCGCCCCCTCACCTCGTCCATGTCGAGCCAACTCTCCTTCCGCCGCCCGCTCGATCTCCTCTACCCCCACGCCGACGTCCCACTGCCGCTGCTTCTCCTCAGCTTCGGTGAGGAGGCGCTGCGCGTGCTGCAGTCTCTGCTCATGCAAGAGGAACGCGTCGTCGTGATTGGCGCCACGCCGCAGCACGCCTCCGCCTGCGTCGTCAGCCTGCTCGCCCTTCTCGCGCCCCTGACGTGGGTGTCGCCGCTGCTCCCCTTTCTGCCGCCCCACATGGCCGGCGTCACGGGGCTGCTGCAGACCCTCGTGCAGCCATCCTATGAGGTGCAGCAGCAGCGGCAGGCTGGCAAGCCCGGGGCACCCGTCTCTGCCGCGTCGCAGCGGGCCGAGAGCAGCGGGTTCCTTGTCGGCAGCACCGCGGCGATCCAGCCGTACCTGATGCTGCTCACCTCCTCGCCGTGGAGCGCCTCGGGTGGGGGCGCGGATGGCGCGGGTGGCGGGGTGGCGAATGGGGCGCGCCCGCCGCGGGTCTGGATCGCGGACGCGCGCACCGGGTGTGTCGGTGTCTGCCCGGAGGACCCCATCGCCCGCTTCGTCCGCGCCGACGGCGCGACGGCCGACTTGGCGGAGCGGCTCAACGCGTCCACCTCACCGCCCGTCGCGCTCGCGGACGTGAGCGGTGCGAACGCGTGGGGTCGGCGCGCGCACGTGAACATGCGCCTCCTCCTGCCGCACAACTTCGATCGCGACACGGCGCGCCACAACTACTCCGCGCTGTACAACACGGCCCGCATGAACATGCGCACCGTGGTCGAGTCGAACGTGATGGAGACCGCCCCGCTCGACCTGCTGCCGGCCTTCAGTGACGACCTGCGCGACCTGCTCCACCGTGTCGCGACACACGAGCGGCGGCTGGCCTTCCGCCGCAGCCTCGACGCCGTTGCGCAGCACACGCAGGCGCGGCTCGAGTACCTGGAGTCCCTCGCGGCGCGGCTGCGGCGGGGGCTGCGGCAGGCGCGCCTCGCCGCGTGCGGCACGGGCGGTCGCGCGAACCCCCTGGCCGCGACGCAGGACAGCACCTACTCGAACGCTAGCTTCAGCAGCGGGGCGACGGAGCTGGACGACGATGACGACAACCTTGTCGACGACATCACGAGCGACGGCGCCGCTGCCGCGGCCCCGTCAATGCGGGGACTCGACGGGAACCACGACGACGACGAGGCGGCCTCGCTGCGCGCCATCACGGCGGCGCTGACCCAGTCCTTCGCCCACTCCTTCGCGGCTGCACCCGTGGGCAGCGGCGGTGGCGGGGATGGAGTCGTGGACGCGAGTGGGCCCTCCTTCTGCGCCAACCCCGTCGCCGCGCCGCCGCCGTTCCCGGTGCTGTCGCCCAGCGAGGTGTGGCAGCTGCAGGCGGGTCTGTTCGACTACGTGGTAGGCCGCTTCACCGGCGCCTACCGCCGGGGCCTGTCCAACGGCGTGTCGCCGGCGTCTGGGACGCCCCTGTCCGCGCGGCCGCGCGCCGGCCCCGTGCTGGAGACCACCGTCTTCATCGTCGCCGGCACAGACCAGAACTACCCACTCGCCGAGCGCGTCGCGCAGACGCACCTGTTCAAGCAGTTCGAGTGCATTCTGCTGGCCGCGGAGGCGGTCGGGGTGCGGCGTCTCTTCACCGGCAGCAGCAGCAGCAGCATCGGCAGCCCGAACAGCGGCGGGCCGACGTCCTTCCTCTCCGCCAGCAGCATCGCCGCGCAGCTGCAGTCGCGTCGGGTGGGTCCGCGCGGGTGCGGCAGCGACATGCACCCCGCCCTGTCCGACGTCCGCGCCCTCACGACGCTGGCGCTGCTGTACAGCCGCGCGCGGCTCTACTACCCGGAGCTGTACCACGACCTCGCCTCCGTGGACGCGACGGGGCTCGTCTACACCGCAGTGGTGAACCGCTGGTTCGCCAACCGGCCCAGCCACGCCGGCGGCTCTGCAGCGGCAGCCGCGGCGGCGGCGGTGCCGGCACCGATTCGGTTGATGGGCGGGGCCTCGACGGGCCCGGACGGCTCGGTGGTGTCGCCGACCTCAGGGAATGCGACGGCGGTGTTCGGCAACAGCGGCAGCAGCGGTGGCGTGCGCGGCTTCTTCTCCAAGGCGGCCAAAGCAGTCAAGCACGGCCTGACGAGCGGCGGCGGTGGTGGCAGCGGCGGCGGCGGGCGCGGTGGGTACCGCAGCAGCGCCCGGGCTCGGGGCATGCAGATCGCCTACCTCCCCGCTGCCACCTCCTGCCTGCACTGCTTTAACGTCCCACCCTTCTCCGCGCTTCCCGACGTGCCACAGCCTCTCACTGTCGTCTCCTACGCGGACCCCAGCACGTCGAGCGGCACCTTCACCGGCGCCACGAACACCGCCGCGGCGCACGCGGCCGTGGCAGCGGCGGAGCGGCGAGGCCGGCGCCGCGGTCGCTTTCTCCGCCGCGGCCGGCGGCGCAGCGGGGCGCGCGGCTTCGTTGATGCCGCGCCGCTCGGGCCGCAGCGCGTGAAGTGGGCGCGACAGCAGGAGTACCAGCAGCAGCTTGCCATCGACGCGGACTTCACGCTCGACGAGTGTGCGGCGGTGATGCGGGCAGGTGGGCAGGTGAGCAACTTCAACGTGAACACCAGCATGCACGGGTCCATCGTGCCCGGCAGCTTTGCCGGCGGCAGTGCACACGTCAGCGGCTTCGGGCTGGAGCTGGAGATGTTCGACGCCATGGCGCGGGCAGGTGGCCGCATCAGCGCGATGACGGGTGCGAGCGCCGACGGCTCGCAGCGCGGTGTGGCGGCCCTGCGCATCATGTCCGGCGCCTCCCTCTACCTGTGCCACAGCCTCCCCCTCGACGTGCTCCACAACTTCGACACGTACCAGCCGCTGCTCTGCCCGTCCGTGTCCATGGTGGCGGAGAGTGTGTCAGCCAGCACAACGGGCGGCGGGTTTGCGGATGCGTGGTCGCCAGCCGCGTACATGCGCGTCGGCCTGCTGTGTCCCACCAACATCAACGTCTGGCGCGAGGGGGAGGCGCGTGCGACGCGAGTGGTGCTCGCCGCCTCCTCCACTGCCCCGCCCCCGCCGCCGCAGTCCGCCGCGTCGCCGCGCGGGCCGTTCCGCTCGCCGCGAAGTATCAACACTTCCTTCGCCGCACCACAGCTGCAGCGCGGCGAGAAGGCGCCGAGCCCTGCGGCCGTCACGGCCGCCGCTGCAGCAGCAGCAGCATCGGCAGCCCTGCAGGACTCGCTCTGGACTTTCCCGGACCCGCCCCTGCCCACGACGGCCTCCTCGGCACAGCCCGCCGTGAAGTCCCCGCGACGGACGTCGCAGTCCTCCGCTGCTGCTGCTGTCGCGGCCGCACCGCAGCCGTCGGTGTGGGGCGCATTCACGAGCGGTGCACCGCAGGACTTCGCGGCGCGCACCGCCACGCCCCCGCTGCGGCCGAGCTGGAGCGCCGTGGCGGGCCCGCTCGCCGCGCCGGCTTCCCCGACGGGCGACGCGCGCCCGCTGCAGCAGCAGCAGCAGCAGCAGCGGACCGGCAGCAGCCCGGGCAGCGGCCGCGACGGCGGCGGTGGTGGGGCGTTGAGTGGGCTGAGCAGCTTCGCGAGCGCCTCGGCCACGTGCGCGTCGCTGCCGGCCCGCCTGTCGCAGCAGGTGCCGCAGGTGAGTGAGGTGGAGTGGGACACGTGGGGCGTGCAGGCGCCGTCCGTCGTGGTCGGTGTGCTGCCCCCCGCCTCGGCCGCGGCGACGCGTGGCGCGAACGCGGGGGCGGGTGGTGAAGCCCGGCGGAACGCCAACCCCGCTGCGGCGACGCCTAGGGGAAGTGGGGGCGATGGTGGCGCGGGGTGGAGCTCTGGGGCCCCGCTAGCCCCGCCGCCCGCCCTGTCCGTGGCGTCCTATGGCAACGGTTCGATGGGGCTTGCCGGTGTCTCGGGGTCGTCGACCAGCGCCGTCGCCACAGCGGCGCACAGGCCGCTGCACCCCCTTCCTGCGCTGGCCTGTGCCGCACCGCCCCCGGTCGTGGTGGCGGCGGTGTTGCCGCCGGCGTCGCGGCTCGTGGCGCCGGCGCCGCGCAGCGTCATGGACGAGCTCTTCGCAGATCTGCAAACGACCGCCGCCTCGTCGCAGCCGAAGCGGCAGGAGGAGGGCAGTGCACCGCGCCGCCCGCAGACGCTCGACGACTTCTTCTAGGCAGACGCGCCGTCGGTGAGCGCGATCGCCGCTGAGCGAGTGAGAGAGGTGGAGGAAGGCGTTCACGTGTGGACTGCGTGGTTGTGTGGTAGGCGGAGGGAGGGGTGTGGTGGAGGGGATGCAGCAGGTGCGAGCAGTCGAGCATGTGCGACGAGAACCCCCGCAGTGCCGCCGCACTTGTCCCCCTCCCCTCTCCCCACTCCCACAGGCACGTCCGTTCCACACAAGAACTCATGCCCACCTTTCAGGAGTGGGAAATCGGCGTCGGTCGGCTGCTATCACCCATGGCGTGCACTTCGGCATCGACCACCACCGCCACCCCAACCCGCCTTCATCTATCTACATTCATCCATCTCTGTGCCTCTATACACACGCACGCACACGCACACGCACACGCAACGCGTCGTTGCGGGGCGAAGCGGGCAGAAGCTGCATCAGCACAACCAAAGAAAGGGGACGAAGAAGGGAACATGCATGAGGATAAGATGTCAGCATCGCCAGGAGAATGTATCGGCAGGGAGCGACGGCACAGAGGTAGGTCGGTCGGTCGGTGTGTCTGTGGGTGTGCGTGCGGAGTTTCTGCAGCGCCACCACCGCGTCGCACCTGCGGCCAAGACGCGAGGGTAGGCACGTGAAGAAGGCAATCGAGAAGCTCCTTGTCTTCGTGCAGCCTCACTACAAACACACCGACACACGCACACACACACACGTGTGCAGCCCCCCTGATCACATGGACACGATGCGCAGCCCTCCCCCCCCCCCCCTTTCCTCGCCGTTGCTCCATCTTACCTGGTACACGCGACACACACACACACACGCACACACACACCTGCGCATACGTGAACACAGGATAGCGTTGTGCGTCGAGTGCTGACTACAGAAGCCAAACAATAACAAGAGCCACCAACACACGCACACACACACACACACACGAGCACAAACTAGCACACACGAGAGGCACCGAGGGAGCAGTCTGCCACTAGTGTTGCTGAGCACTACACGACGACGACGCTTCCGCCCCTCCCCGTCCCTCGCCTCCAGCTCGTTCGGCGACACGCACACGCAAACGCAGAGAGAGGGGGGTTAGGGCGCGTGCACGGTCACGAATGGCGACATCCTCCGCCTCACGCGAGCCCCTCGTGCCCACGATCAACTTCTCTATGGTGTGCCCTGGCGTGTACCGCAGCGGGTACCCGACCAAGAAGAACTACTCCTTTCTGCGTGCTCTGCGGCTGCGCAGCATCCTGTACCTCTGCCCAGAGGACTACGCCGAGAGCAACTTGAAGTTCTGCGAGGAGAACGGCATCCACGTGCTGCGCTTCCCCACAGAGGGCAACAAGGAGCCCTTCAGCGACATCTCCGAGCCGCTGATGCACCGCATCCTCGGTGCCCTGTGCGACACGCGCAACCTTCCCCTGCTGATTCACTGCAACAAGGGCAAGCACCGCACCGGCACCGTCGTGGCATGCCTGCGCCACCTGCAGGGCTGGTCGCTCGTGTCGATCTTCGAGGAGTACAAGCGGTTCGCGAGTGACAAGGCCCGCGTGGGGGACCAGCAGTACGTCGAGCTGTACCACCCCATCGTGAAGCTGACGCCGCCGTTCGTGGCGCCGTGGGTCACGATTACGCCCCGCGTGTTGCTCGTCACGTCGGACCGCGAGCTCGTGGAGGCAGAGGCGATCCAGCTTGGATACAGCCTGCTGGCCCCTGACAAGCTTCCCAAGAAGGGCGGCAAGACAGCGGCCGCAGCCTCCACCACCGCCCCAGCCGCACCCCCGCCACCCTCCACTGCGACGGCTGCACCCGTCCCGCCGTCGACGGCGGGCACCACCAACGGCGCGAAGTCGCCCACCTTTGCTGTGGGGAAGACGCAGGGCTCACACGGCGCACCATCGCAGCAGCCCCAGCCGCAGCCGGCCACCCCCGCAGCTGGCAGTGGGGCCGCGAACGGCAGCCACGCGTCCCCACCCCCACCGCCGCCGCTGCAGCAGCTGCAGCAGTCGATGTCGTCCATGACAGCAGGACAGGGGGCGGGCCTGGTCGACACCTAGTGGCAGTGTCGCACGCAGGACACCGGATTCGTCAGGAGGCACGCAGGAGCGAGTCGCGACACGGGGAGGAGCATCGACTCCGTGGACCGTCCAACGTATTCTCCCCTGCGTTCCCCCTCCTTCCTTGACCGTTCCGTACCTTCTCTGTGTGCGCCTACAGGGACAGCTGGCTGATGTTGTGAAGTGAATGCCAGCTTCTGTGTTTCTGTATGTGTGTGTGTGTGTCTCGGCGTTCCATTGTGTCTTTCCTCGACCTCAACTTCTGCTTGTCCTCCCTCCTGCCTCCCCGCGTTTCTCGCCATCCCCGGACTGCGTCAATGGCGATGCCGTGTTGGGGGTCGCTCCGCCATACCCGCACTCCCCCCATCCCCCATCCCCACTCCCCCGCCTCGCCTCCCTTACGCTTGCTTCCTGGGCGGGGGGAGGGGGTTGCCTCCCTCCATCTCTCCTCCTCCTCCTCGAGTTTCTCGCACGCCACCCCCTCACCCCTCGACCCTTTGGTGCGCTGCTTGTGAGGTGGAGACGTGTGAAGAGGGCTGTCAGTGGCGGTGGTGTAGCGCAGCGGCGCTACGCCATCATCACCACCCCACCACTGGTCTCCACTCCCCTCCCCCTCTTCGCGGAGTCGGTGCCCACGCTGCAGTCCCTTTCCCCGAGCTGATACGCTGGCTGAAGCGATACGCGTGCGGTGTTTGCGTGTGTGTGTGTGTGTGTGTTTGTGTATGTGTGATGTGGGTTGTAGCACCGCTTGATAGCAGAAGTCTTCCGTGTTTCGCGAGGGCCGGAGGACACACGCGAACGTGCAGCGTGGCCGATAACTGGCACCCCTCCTTCCCCTCCCTCATGTTGCCCCCCCTCCTTCCCTCGACTCGCGGGATGCGCGCTGCGCCAACACATCCAACTAGCAAGACAACAGGTTATCATCATCAACGGCGCCCTCCTTCCCTCACTCTCCGGGCTCTCCCTCGCCACTCAGAGACCTCCACCGCGCCGAGAGCGGGAGATGCGGTCAGTACGCACCACCGCAGCCCCCCCCCCTCCCGGCGCTGTGACGAGCCGCGTACCGAGGATGGACATGCCCGGCCCGTCGCCACCACCTGCGCTCACGCAGGCTGCACAGACACACACTGTTATTCGTTGCCCCGCCTCCTCCTTCCTCCGCCCATCTCTCCCATCCGCTTCACACAGAATCAGAACGCGTCTGTGCACATCAGTGTGTGTGTGTGTGTGTGTGTGTGTGTGCGTGTGTGTGTTGATGCAGCTCAAGGCGATGAGCGGCAGCTGGGGTTGAGCTGACCGGAGGCGACGATGACTCGAGCGAGAGACACACGCGGATGATGAGACCTACATCTTAGCAGTTTTGAAGTTAGCCCTTCAATCTGACTCGACTCCCATGACTGATTGCTTTAAGTTCCGTTTCAAGTTCATTCTTGGCTGAAGAGGCGTGTGGTGCGGGGTGCCGCGGCGGCTGCTGCCGCTGCTGTGTGCTAGCCCGCTGCTGGTGCTGGCTCGCAGTGCTGCAGCTGATGTGTGCGAGTGTGAGACGTGTCACGAGTCGTGTGGCGGCGAGACGGCGGCCCGGCACACACGCGTCAAGCCGGACGTGCAGTGGGCGGCTGCAGTGTTGTTGATGTACAGGCATAACCACAAACAACTTAAGAAGACGCAGCATTAGATGCGCAGATGAGGTGCGGATCTCCGTGTCCGCCTTGTATGTTTTCTTTTGTTTCACAGCACTGGGAGACCGATGCGAGCGCGTTGAGGCCGAGCCGGCACTAGCGGTGGCGGGAGGTCAAGACACGCTTCTCCCTTCCTCCTTCTCGCATCACCTCCGTCGCGTTCACCTGCCGCTCAGCCGTGTGCCGATGGCCACTCCACACGTCCCTGTGCTGTTCCACCTCCCATGCGCACCTCCCCTTTCGGTCCACCATCCCCGTCTCGATCAACAACACACACACACACACACACACGGCAGCTTAGCAACTTCATCCACGCACACCATCATCATGACGGACACCATTCTGCGCACCCACTACGCCCTTCTTCTCTTCTACGTGCGAGAGAAGTACTGGCACCACGCCGAGGAGGTGTGCCTGTCGACGATTCAGTCCACCGATGACCACATGTTCCGTGTGTGGCGGGCGCTGGCGCTGGACCAGCAGGGCATGGCGAACGAGGCGCTGCGCGAGTACAAGGCAGTCGAGTCCCGCCGCAACACCGCCGTGCCCGCGCTGATGGGAATGCAGCTCATCTACAAGGCAAACCGAGACCAGGAGGGGGTGGCGCAGACCGAAGCGAAGCTGGACGGCTACGACGTGAACGACAACATCGGGGGGTGGGTGCAGGCCGCCGCGCTGTGCTGGGCCGCTGGCGACATCAACGCCGCCCGCGACACGCTCCTGAAGTTTACCAACAACGAGGTCGCCATGGCGTACCGTGATGAGTACACCAACTACGGCACGATTCGCGCCTGGGTCGATCTCCTGTCGGGGCGTGGGGCGCTGCTGGAGAAGGCTGGGGCGCTCTTCTCCAGCATGCTGGAGGTGGAGGAGGCACAGTACTCGTACTTCCAGACCGGCGGCGACAGCAGCAGCAGCCCGAGCGGCGGAGCAGGGGCGGGGGCGTCTGTCGTGACGAAGTGGACCGACATGAACGCGGCCCTCGGCTACGTCGCCTACCTCGAGCGCAAGACGCAGCTGACCAAGGCGCAGAGCCTGCTGGACCGGCTCGTCGTGCTGTACCCCAACTGCAGCATCCCGCCCCTCGTCGGCAAGGCTCGGCTGCTGATGCACGCCGAGGACTGGGAGCAAGCCATCGAGGTGACGCGCCGCATTCTCGCCCGGGACCGCGACAACGTGGAGGCACTCACCCTCGAGGCGCTCTACGCGCTGGTGCGCGACACCCGGTACGACGCCGCCACCGTGCGACTGCGCCGGCTGCTGGAGGCCGTGCGCGCGAAGGAGCCGCGCAACGCCGCGCTGCTGCATCAGTTCGCCCTCGTGTTCTCTCGCCTCGCGGGCGACCGGCTGGACCTGCTGAGCATCACGACACAGTTCTCGGAACTCGCGTGCTCGCTGGAGGGCCGCAACGGGGATGCGTGGTGTGGGCTCGGCTACCAGCAGCTGTACCGCCGTGACTTCAAGGCCGCGACGGCGACGTTCAAGAAGGCCGCCACCCTGACGGACAGCCTCGCCCCGCTGCTGGGCACGGCGACGTGCTCGCTGCACCAGGGCGACCTCGAAGAGGCCGCGACGCAGCTGCAGTTCTGCAACCAGCTGCAGCCTGCCACGCAGCGCAACGCGGAGCTGTGCCTCCTCAACGCGCAGCTCCGCTGGCGGCGCCGCGGGATGGAGGAGGAGACGGCGGTGCTGCGGCTGCTCGACCAGGCCGCCGAGGCAATTCGGCATGAAGTGACGGCGCATGCCGGGTCCGGCATGGCCGTCTACGTGCACCTCAACGCCCCCGTCGCCCTCGGCGTCGCGCACGCGTACTTGATGCACTGCCGCAACGAGCCGCCAGACCCGATGTTCAAGCTCAGCGACCCGATTGGCGAGAAGTGCAGCCGCCACCTTGAGTTCGTCGTGCAGCACCTTCCGGCGTGCATGGAGGCGCAGCTGATGCTGGCCAAGATCTGGTTCGTGACAGGCGAGGTGCGCAAGGCTCAGGGGCTGCTCAAGAACACGATCCTCGTCCAGGAGCAGCCGCTCGCCGACGCCTTCCTGCTGTCCAGCCAGATTTGCCAGTACATGGGCGAGGTGAAGCTGGCGAGCCGCGCGCTGGAGCAGGCCCTCACCCTCGACTTCTCCCTTCAGGAGCAGCCGCTGTACAACCTGCTGCTCGGCACCGTGCAGAGCACCACGGGTAAGTCCGCCGAGGCGCTCGCCTCGCTGCAGCGCGCCTACGACACGGTGAAGGCCGCGACGGCGACGGCGACCACGGCCACGGCGTCCGGCAAGCCCATTCAGGCCCTGAGTGTGCCGGAGCGTGTCACGCTGTATCTGCAGCTCGCCCAGGCCCAGCTCCGCGTCCGCGATGTCGACGCCGCGCGGGCGACGCTGACCGAGGCCGCGATGAACTTCCGCGACTCGGCGCAGGCGGGGCGCGTGGCGATTGCGCAGGCGATGCTGGCCGCCCGCACCGACATCGACAAGAGCATCGAGCTGCTGCGCCAGGTGCCGAGCAAGAGCGAGTACTACATTCCCGCTCACTCGCAGCTCGGCAAGCTCTTCCTGACACAGAAGCACAACGTAGCCATGTACATCCAGTGCTTCCAGGAGATGGCCGAGGCCGTGCCGACGGCGCAGAGCTACGTGGAGCTCGGCGAGGCGTACACAACCATCCAAGAGCCGGAGCAGGCGATCGCGGCGTACGAGAAGGCGAAGGCGCTGTCGCCGTCGAGCAACGAGCTGTCCGTGCGCGTCGGCCGTGCCCTCGTCGCCGCGCACGACTACGCCAAGGCCATTCGGTACTACCAAGACGCCCTCACCTCTGACCCGCACCTGTCCACCGTGCGCGCCGACCTCGCCACCCTGCAGTGGCGGCTCGGTCGCATCTCCTCCGCGCAAGAGACCATCGTGCAGTCGCCCGTGTACGAGCTGCCCAACGGGGTGGACAGCGTGAGTGGTGCGGGTGGCGCGGGCAGCCCCGCGTCCGCGGCGGAGGAGCCGGTCAGCGTGGCTATCGAGCGCGTCAACCTCTACCTGTTGCTGTACAAGGTGCTGCGCGAGGAGCCGTGGTCGGTGCCGCTGCCCGCTACCGCGACCCCGCCGCCAGCCCCCACCGCGAAGGGCGGGAGCGAGGAGAACAGCGACGGCGGCGACGTCGCGCTGACGGCTCTGCTCACCGCCCGGACACTGCAGCAGCGGCTGGTGGAGCACCAGCTGCGCGCCGAGTCCGCGGAGGTGATTGCGGAGCAGCGGTCCGTGATGTCCGGCATCTGCGCCGAGCTCGGCGTGCGCTGCATCTACAGCACGCCCACCCCTCCTCCGCCCTCCGTCGTGATGTCGGACAAGAAGGTCGAGGCGGCCGCCGCGCTGGCCATCCAGTCCGCCATCGCCGTGCGCCTCACGAGTGCGCGCGAGTACCTGCGCGAGGCCATCACCTACGACGAGTCCAACGAGTTGGCGCAGCTGGAGACGGCGCGGCTGTGCTACCGCACGCAGGACATGGACGGCTGCGAGCGGCACTGCACCACGGTGCTGCGCATGGCCGGCGGCGGCGGCGCCAGCAGCGAGGCCGCCGCGATGCTGCTCGCCAACCTGTACACGCAGCAGGGCCGCGCCGAGGACGCGCAGGCCACTTTCGAAGACCTCCTCGCCAAGACGCCGCAGCACTACGAGGCCCTCGTCGACTACCTCATGCTACTCTACCACGCGGGGCGTGTCGCGGACGCGAAGGACGCGCTGGAGCGGGCGGCGGCGGCGATCCCAGCGGGGCAGCGCACCGACCCGGGGCTCAGCTACGCGCGTGGCTTGTACGAGCACCTGCGCAACAGCAACGCCGAGGCGCTGCGCCACTTCAACCTGGCCCGGCTGCCGGCCGACAACCCGTGGTGTGCCCGGGCGCTCGTCCGAATGATCCGCATTTACCTGGTCCCGACCACGCAGGACCTGTGGGTGCGCGGGGCGGCGGGTGCCGCAACGTCCGCGTCGTCGCCGAACAACGCACAGCGTCGGAAGTCACTGCAGTCGAACGCGTCGTCGTCCCCGGCGTCGCCGGTGAAGGCCGGGGCAGCAGCCGCAGCAGCAGCCGCGGCGGCGGCGGCATCGGGGACCGGCAGTGCCGCGGCGGCCGGTGGTGGTGGTGCCGACCTCCCCGAGAACATCCGCTACGCGGAGCAGCTGCTGCTGCTGCTGCCGGTGCACAGCGAGGAGCGCAGCATGCTGCAGGCGTACTGCACCATGGCCACCCGCCGGCCCGAGGAGCTCGAGACCGCCATGCACCTCTTCCTCGAGTGCGTCGTGGCCGCCGAGACGAGCGGGAGCGCGGCGCCGAAGGACGCCGGCGGTGCGGCCTCTGCTGCCGCGCCACCGAAGAACGGCGCCGCAGCAGCAGTCGCGAAGTCCGCGCGGGCGGCAGCGACGCGGCGGCCCACCGGCCCAGACGACGGGGACAGCGACGATAATGACGACGACGACGAGGACCTGCAGCTGCTCGCCGGCATGCACGAGGCGGCGGCGCAACTGGCGCAGCGCGGCAACGCCGGCGCGGGCGTCAACAGCACGGCCACGCTTGCCTTCGCGCTGCAGTGCCGCGTCGTGCACCCCGCTGCGTTCCTGGGGCTGTCGATCAGCCTGTTCGTGTCCGGGCAGGAGACGGCGGCCCGCAACGTGCTGGCGCGGCTGCTGGAGAGCAAGCAGGTGAAGACGACCATGCCATCGGCGATGGCGGCCGCGCAACCCGAGAACGCGGAGAAGAACAAAGCTGGTGGGGCTGGTGGGGCTGCGGGACCTGCAGCCAGCACCAACGGCGGCTCCTCCAGCGTCCCAACGCCCGCGACGAGCAAGATCGTCGTCTCGCCGCCCATGGCGCTGCTGACGTGCTCCGAGGACGACACCCTCGAGCGGGCGATGCTGCTGCATGCGTACATGGACGCGCAGCTCGACCAGCTCGATGACGCACGCTTTGTGCTGCGGCAGGTGCTGGCGGCTAACGTGGGCTGCGGTGCCGCGTGGGATGCGCTGGGCATGATCTACGAGCGGCAGCACAAGCACAAGGAGGCCTCGCGGTGCTACCAAAAGGCTTGGGAGCTGCTGCGCGAGTCGGACCCCGCTGTCGGCTACAAGCTCGGCTTCAACTACCTGCGCGGCAGCGAGCCGGTCAAGGCGATCGATGTGTGCAAGCGCGTCCTGGCCCACCACGCGTCGTACCCGCGCATCGAGGGCGACGTCATGGACGTCGCCTACTCGATGCTGCGGCCCTGAGGAACGCGGACAGGTAAAGGAGGCGAACCTCTTGGTTTTATAGAGTTGATGTCGCGACATGCTGCGCGGCGTCTTTGTGCTGTTGCTCTTGCTTCTTTTTTGTGTGTGTGTGTGGGTGTGGGTGTGGGTGGACGGGTGGATGAGGGTGGGGGGTGCCTAAGGTAGAGGTTTTTGACTGCCGGACTCTCCAGCGCACTCGGACGTGCTGGGCCGCCACGATGACAACCACCACAAACATCACTAACACCACGTTAGCTCGCCTGCCACCCTTCCCCTCTCCCCCCCCTTTCTCTCTTCGCCAACTCTGGTGTTCTTGCCATATCTCGATGTCTGCGTAGGGGCGAACTAGTTTGTGTGTGTGTGTTTCATGCGATGTACGTACCCCGATGCTCTTTTATCTTGTCCTGCCCCGCCTCTTTGTTTTCCCCTCCAGCGGCGGCTTCGCTTTCTGTGACGCGGTCTGCAAGTGTGCGCGTGTGTGTGCCTGTGAGCGTGGATGCGTCTGTCCGATGTGTGGGCATGAACGTGAAGGTCGGACGGGGGGGCGCGGCGGTGTGCTGCAGTCGCACCTCCTCTACTTGCGACTGCTCAGCGTTGACAGCGCGCGTCGACGACGACGACGACGAGGCAGAGATGAGCAGAGAAGGACGACGACGTCTGTGTGTGGCCTCTGCGTCGTGCGCTCTTCGTCGGCCCTCACCCCCCCCTCCCTCCGTGTGAGACCCCCTGTGGCCCGTTCACACCCCGACGCGGCGTGCACTTCCGTCCCAGTGTACCCCCCCCCCCACCACCACCACCGCCACCATCCGCGACACCGCCACCACCACCCCCAGCCCTGCGCTTGTGCTCATGTGCATTTCAGCGGTGAGCCCTCCCTCCCCCCCTTCCGGTGAGGGACTTACTCCAAACCGCGCCAACCACGCCAGACAAGGACGAAGCAACTGATCATAAGATGAAGCGCAGGTCGATCACACACACACACACATGCACACGTACACAAGCCCTATCGCGGCGTGGAGTTCGAGCCAACTCGGGAGGCCCATGTGCTGCAGCTGCGGAAGCAAGACCGTGTGCAACTCAATCTGGTCCGATGCAGGGGCAGGCATGCATGGCGTGCAAGTTGTCGCACACGTGTATGCTCCCTTACTCCCGCGCGCGGCCGTGTGTGTGTGTGTGTGTGTGTGTGTGCGTGTGCGTGTATATGCAGGAAGGTACGCGTCATGTTGCGGTGAAGACGACCTCCAGAGTCGAGGCTGCGAGGGACCAGCTCTCTTCTCCTGGCAGGCGTGTGTGTCTGTGTGTCTGTCGTATCGCTGTCTGCGGACTTCGAGGCGGAGCGCGTTGATCTCCGCCGAGAACCTCCTCACACGTCAAAGGGGGACAGCGGTGCTGACGTGGCAGTGCCACTCCCCCTCCCTCCCCCCCCCTCAACTCTTCCGTTCTTTGCCCTTCGCCTCACTTCCTCCTCCTTGCTGATGTCTGTGTGCGCGCGTCCACGCGATCCTGACCTCATCCGCACACACACACACACTCATCCCCTCCCTCTACCTCCATCAACTCCACCCACATACACACACACTTACCGTTTCGGCACCGGATCCTCTCCCCCCCCCCTTATCACTCACTCCCGCATACACACACAC
>JASAOO010003514.1:0-88350 GCA_030849075.1 Zelonia costaricensis
AAAGAGGGGGGGTTGGCTAGGGACAGCGGCGAATGGGGGGGAGGGCGCAGGCGACGGTCGTAGTCGAGGAGCGCAAACACGTAACACGAGGCAGATAAATGGGAGTGAGAGAAGTAAGAAACACACGAGGAGAGAGAGAGACGACGACGCCGACGACCTTGAGAAGAGGAGACGTCAGGGGGGAGGAACGAGGTGGCGAGACACCGTGGCGCCGGAGTGCGGGGTGGGGGGGGATAGTGGTACGGGGGCAGCCAACAGCGTAAGCGGGACAATGCAGGAAACCGAACAAGAACAAGAAAAGAAGCTGTGAGGTAGATAGAGGGAGAGAGGCGCGGGTACTTGTAGGGGAGGGCTGCGCTTGGCACTGCGTATAAGCGCGCGTGGGCGTGGGTGTGGCGGTGTGTTCAACGATCTTCCCTAGACAGGATCACGACGCGCAGCACACTGGATGGAGGAGGGAGAGGGTTTGGGGGCTTTCTATTTGGTTTGTTTGTGTTTTGTGTGAGAGTCTCTCTTCTCTGCTGTACTCGTTCGATGTGTGAAGGTGGGGGAGAGGCGAAAGAGGGAAGAGGGGGGCTTGCTTCACGTGCTGGACGGAGAGCACGTACTTGTACACACACGCGTACGTTATCACGAGCTCGGCACAATGGAAGGAAAGAGAGAGAGAGGGAGAGGAGAAATAGCGAAGGAGGAGATTTGGGGGGAGGTGGTGGCACACTGTTGGGGGGGGGTGGATGTAAAGTCAACGTACGACTGCCAGCGAGGGGAAAGAGAGCTGAATAGGCAGGAGGGAAGCGGGGGGAGGGGGTGGGGGTGGGGGTAGTGGAGAGAGAGAGAGGGCACCTCGACGTTGATGGGGGATTTCTTTTCGAGTGCGTATGCGTTGTGTGTGTGTGTGTGTGTGTGTGTGTGTGTTTTTGAAGTGTGTGCGCCCCCACACGGCGAAGGGAGGGGGATCATGTGCAGCCGAGACAGGGGACGGGGGGAAGAGGAGAAGGGGGGCAGGCGCAGGAGGTGTCGGAGAGTAGAGGACGAGAGGAGGACAAGGGAGGAGCCGACAGTAGAGTTAGACAGGTGCGCATCGCGGCAAGTCGACCGCGGTGTGGGTCGCCATACCGCTTTGTTTGGCCGCTTCACGTCATGCAGTGAACTGTTCTTCGAGTTTGCTCTCTTTTTTTCTACACGTCCGATGGTGGTTTGTGTGGTGGCACACACACACACACGCACACACGCGCGCGCAGCGGGCGTGCACTGTCGAGCACTCGAGCTGTGCCACTACGGGGACTGCGTGCGCGCGGTCCTAGAGTGCTTGGGTAAGGAGCACGCCCACCCACCCACCCCCTCCACTTATTCAAACGAGAAAAGGGACTTGCGGCTGCGTCGCAGAGAACGGGGAAGAAGAAGAAGAATCAAAGCAAGAGTTGAGTGTCAAGTTTTCGATCGCATGGCAAACGCGCCAACACACCGGCCACGCACGGAGACACACAAGCACGGAGGCTGGAGAAGGAAGGTGTGCGTCCGCGTGTGCGGGGGGGGGGGGGTGCTGTGTTTCGTGCTTACGCAGCTTTGACGAATATAGAGTGCGCTCGCCGACAGAGCCGTTCTTCAGGCGGCAGGGGGGGGGGGCGGAATGGCGTGTTTGAGAAAAGAGGAAGACACGCGCAGTGCGCCGCGGAGCGCTGCGGCTGCAGAGACGTGGAGGTGGAGAAGCAGGAAAGAGGCGATGCCTCGGCTACAGAACGACGCACGCATCCACGCACGCACGCCATGCACGGACCAGGCTTCATATAGTTGGCAGCGTGCGTGACGCGCTCGTACGTGGGTGTAAGGGGGGAGTGGGGACGATGTTAAGGCGAGTCGACTCGCAGTGTATCGGTGCGCGCCTGACCACGAACACCGCGCGCACAGACAGAAGACGTGACACGCGCAGAAGAGAGAGCAAAGACGTGGCGGCGTTGCGTGGCTGCACTCCCTTCACCCTTGGCTTCGCCGCACGGAAAGATGCGCGGAGTGCGCCTGCACAGGCTGCAGCACCGCGAGCAGGAAGGAGGCAGACCGCGAACCGACGAGAGCGCGACCGAGGACGGCTGCCTGTTGCGCAGATGCGCTCCGCCCCCCCCCCCGCCTCCTCACTGGCAACGCAGGGTATCAACATCGACCACGTCTCCGCGCGCACTTCACCGGGTGCTCGTATCGGTCGCCTGGGTGTGGCGAGCAGAGGGCTCTGACGGTGCTCTCTGCGTCGAGACGTGGGGCGGGTGTGGAAGGAGGGTCTTGTGGCGCAGGTGGCTGCGCGTATTGCGCCACACCTGCGCCAGCGTCCGTATCCGTTCCTCGCGCTCCTCCCCATCCACGTCGTGCACCGCGCCGGTCGCCGCCGCTTCCGCCACCGCGGCGGCATCGCGCTCATCCACCACGGGCGTGCAGACGTGTTCGACGCTCTTGAACAGGGCGCGGAGCTCCGCCACAGACGACAGCCCTGCAGTGTCCGCCATCACGTGCTCGCAGTCGAGCGTCACCGTGCGCCGGGTGCCTGCCTTCGCACTGGGCGGAGCGGCCGGCGCGGCAGCGTCCGGTGCATAGCGGCGCTTCAGCTCCGCCGCGTACTCGACTGGGCCTATGAGGGCGACGCCGAGAGTGCACGAGGCGTGCAGCTTCTGCCCATCCTTGCTCCAAACCTCGTGCTCCACAAAGACGCGCCGCGGGTCAGAGCCGGCGGGGGGGAGGAGGGTGCGAGTGCGCACCCACACGGTGCGACACGGCCCGATCTCGCGCTGGTACGTGATGGACAGGTCCGACACTACGAAGGCGATGCGGTGGCGAAGCATGAGCCGGCCCATGCCCAGAAAGGCGATCTGGTGCCACCGCGCAAACTCGAAGATCTCGAGGTACTTGGCGTTGTTCACATGCCCGTTTTCGTCGATCATGCGCAGGCCGCAGTAGACCGGCGTCGTGACAGGCTGCGCAATGAAGTGCCCGAAAGCGGGGTCGTCTGGAAGCTGCAGCTGCCACGGCCACACCCAGCGCGGCGCCGGGGGACGTGGCGGGCGGCTGAGCGCGGTGGCACCGGACGCGGCGGCCTCTGCGGCGGCCACGGCGCGCACCACCTTGGCGGGCACCACTGACGTCGCCAGCCCATCGGCCGGCAGCGGGGCGGCCCCACTGAGAATCCGGCTCACATGCGCACGATCGCGCAGCCCGCGCCACAGGTAGCGGTGACACCGGGCGAGGTGGGGGAGCACCATCGCGTGCAAGAGTGCCCCACTACGTTGATGTTATTCGGATCTGTTTGCGTCTGTCCGTGCATGTGTGAGTGTGTGTGTGTGTGTGTTAGAAGGCTTGGGAGTGGAGGGAGGGGGGTATGCACTAGAGGTGCCTCGGTAAAGGAATGCAGGAGAGGGCGAGCTGGTGTATCGGGATAGGGGAGGAAGCTCGACGCGCTGCTGTGGTGCACAGTCGACGGCGGGATGCAGCAGCGCGCAGGGGCGGTGTGGCGCTGCGGAACGCAGACGAGAGACAAGGGGGTGAAAAGATGCACGAGGACTACCGTGGGGGGCCGAGGGCGGCATGAAGGAAAGCGCAGACCAACGCGGACGAAAGGGGGGGAGGGGGATGGCTCCGCGTCTCAGGTCGGTGCGTGCCCTGTGCGGAGATCCCTGAAGCATGCGCCGTGTGCGACGTCGGCCGCGGTGTGAACACACGCGGCTTTGCGCCACGCCGGTTTGCAGCGCAGGTCGCCGACAAACGCCGCAGCTGGCCCGCGCGCACGCGTCGCTGCTGCAGATGCCATGGCGCGCGCTCACGGACAAGAGCCGCCTCCCATGCCCAGGAGGGGAGAGGGCCAAAGTGGCGAGAGCTACGGTGTTCGTGGAGGCGTGTGCATTCGGAACTGGACATGGAGATGGTGTTGCAGGGGAGACTCCGGAGCCGCACGCGACCTACCTCACCGTCCCGCCGCCCACACCTCTCCCACGGACGCGCAGATAGATCTTTGATGTGTGTGTGTGTGTGTGTGTGTGTGTGTCTGCGTGTGTCGAAGGACACACACGGTGCATCAACGCACTGCTCAAGAAGACCGGCGAGCACAATGTCCGCATGGAGCGGAGTGCCAGCGAAGGGAAGCAGCGTGCTTCAGCCGGAGCTCGCGCGGACGTCCTCCAGCAGGTCGGGCTCGAGTGTGAAAACCACGAAGGGCCGCACGGACGTGGTGCAGGCCGGCAGGTCTGCCCAAAGCGGCGCCACGGCTGCAGCGCTGGTCGCGCTTGCACCGCCCTCGTTCCCATTCGACGGCGACGCGCTTGACGTTGCAGGCTTGACGCCGCCTGTTGGTGCCTGCGCGTTGCCGGCGTCCTTGGCCAGCCGCACCGTCGCCTCGCCGCTGGAGAAGACGATGGCGTCATCCATGAAGACCTGAAGCTGACGCACCCACGCCGCAGAGCCGGGCACGACAAGCGGCGCGTGCAGGGCGAGCAGCGACACACAGAAGGGCACATCCGCGACGTAGAGCAGCTCTAGCACCACCTGCAGCGGCGGCGATGTCGATGCCGACGTCGAGTCCGGCGGCACGGCCTGCGATGGGCCGGCCGCTGCCGGTGTGATGCTGACGAGGGCCTCCGACACCATCGGTACACGCCGCGCCCGAGTATGCTCCGACTGCTCGCCGTCCATGCCCTCGTCCTCCGCCCCTGCTCGCTGGCGCAGCTCCGCGCGGTGCTTGTCGGGGCGCACCGCTTTGACAATATCGCCGTACTCGTTCACAAAGCTGCACGCTCGCAGCGGCCTCAGCATCCACAGCCGCATGAACGCCTTGAGCGACGCCGCCGCACTGATCGTGCTGCCCGGTGGCTGCGCCGACGCTGTCGGCACGTCCCGGGCGCACACGTGAAGGCGCACACGGCACACGTAGCCGACCGGCAGCAGCGGCGTCACGTAGGGCTGGTATGTCAGCAGCCACTCGGGTGCCTCGCAGGTGGCCGCTACGCGGGCGCGCTGCATCGCCACCGTCGCCCGGATGCTGACCGAGGCGCCGAGGCTGCCGGAGAGGGACAGCGACAGAGCACGCCAGCCACCCCCACCCCCATCGAGCCCGAGGGAGGAGATGTCCGCGTCGGCGCTGCCGCCGGTGCCGGGGCCGAGCGCTATTTCGTAGTTCCCGAGGTGGTCACCGGGGAGGGGCGATGGCGCCGCAGCCGCACCGCTGCCAACAGGCGCCGTACCACCCGCCTGCACAGTGCCGTAGAGAGAGACATCGTAGCTTTGGAAGCGGGCCTCCTCGAGCAGGGCCGGCGCCTTGCGCAGCGTCACCCCAACCGGCGCGGTTACCTCAAACACGCGGGCCGCCGCGACGGCCTGCCGGCTGCTCGGCGCGTGGCACACTCGCCACAACTCGCGAAACACCTCCGGTAGCGCCGCGCGCGGCTCGGCGGCCCCCTGCGCCTCCGCGAAGAAGACGCGCGCCTCCTTCACCCCGCAGCTCGTCTGGTCGCCCACGGAGAAGTTGGCCACGTCGATGAAGCCCAGCGTCGGTGCCGGCGTCGCAAGGATGAACACCAGCTGCATGCCAGACTGGAAGGGCAGCCGGCACGGCAGAGGCACGCCGTCGCCGTCGTCGTCATCCGCCTCCGCGTGGGATGGCTTGTGGTGCAGGAGCTGCCGCGCGGAGAGGGCGGCCTGCTCCAGCGCACTCGGCGCGTCGCTGTCCCCGTTCCGGTCCCCCGCCGCACTGGCGATCCAGTCGCCGCCCCCGTCGCCGTGATGCGCGTCACTGGGCCACATGGACGCGGTGCCATCGGGGTAGTACACCGCCACACAGCGCAGGCCAACGTCGGCGAGGACGTCCCCGGCGGCGTCGCGCAGTCGCAGGCCACTCAAGCCAACGTGCTGCGTCGCTCCCCACGTGCTCAGTAGCATGATGCTGACAGCCGCGATCTGGCGCGGGCAGCGGAGGGGGTCCAGTACCGCCTGCCGACTGCGCCGCCGCGCGTGCCGCGGCGTTGGCAGCGCTGCCGCATCCGTCCACGCCTCTATCGTTGCCGCCGCCGCGCGCTCCCCCGGGGCAGCGGCGTCGTGCGGCCTCGCTCGCCCATTCGCTGGTGCACCGCTGGTGAAGGGGCGGTGCGGGTCTGCCACCCCCGGGGCAGCAGCGCGGGCGCCCGCCGCCGCGTCCACGTGCCGGGCGCTGGAAAACGAGTAGCGCACGACGCCGGTGTGCGGCCGCCGTGCCTGCGCCGGGCGGCGCTGGCGATGGCGCGCCGCCCCCACTCTCGCACCGCTGGAGGCAGGCCGCTCCCCAACATGGTGGCTCCGGCTCGGCGCCGCAGACTCAACGACGAGCGGCGGTGTGTGGGCCATGACGCGGGCCAGCACCGCCGCGTCCGTGCACCACAAGATGTTCTCGCAGTTCCGCAAGCCGTACGTCGAGGCGGCCGCCGCACCAGCCGACGCACCACTCGGCCGCCGTCGCGCCGCCGTGCCGTTGTACTGGGCAGTCGCACCATCGTCGCTCTCCCCGTCCTCGCCCGACTCCTCGCCGCTGGAGACGCGGCAGAGCTCGCCGGAGTGCTCCTGCACCTCACCACGAAAGACGAGCACGTCGTCCATGAAGGCCTCGACGATGTGGACGCCCTTGGTCGCGTGCGCGCGGCCCTTGCCGGCGTAGTTGTGCAGCCGCATTACGGAGAGCCGCACCGGCTGCGCAAAGGCGAACGCGACGACGTGCGACTCTCCGGCGGTGTAGGGCAGCGCGAGCATCTCCCGCTCATCGTGGGTGTTCAGGGAGTGCGGGCAGAGCAGCGCACGCAGCTGCTGGCGCGGATCGCCAGCCTCGTCGCCGCCGTTGTTGCCCTCCACCGCACCGGCGCTCGCCGCCGCGGCGTGTGCCTCCGTTTCTGCGTACTCGGCGAAGGCGCGCACCTGTCCGTCCGGCGACGTCGCTGCCAGGGAGACGAGTCCATCGTGCACCGCCACGGTCTGCCGCACCGCTGACGCCGCACACGGCCGCGGCAGCACCCGCGCTCCTGCCTCATCGAAGAGCTCCACGGCGCAGAGGCCCACCTCATGGGGGTCGCCCCAGGTGGTCAGCAGGTTCAAGAGAAGGCGCCGCCCGCACGGCATCGTGTCCGCCAGAACCGGCTGCAGCCCAATCGCGTCCGCCCCCACGGTATCGAGCCCGTCATCGCTGCCAGCGACAAGGTCTGCTCCAGGTACGGGGACGTCAGCGGCGGCGGCGGCGGCAGCGTCTGAAGTGCCACGCGGAGACACGCTGCGCAGCCCCCCGCGACAGGGCAGCTCGGCCGAGTACGGGATGAGCGGCGTGTGGCCGTTCATCGTCAGGAGGGAGGCGCCGTGGAGCGCCGACAGGCTCGAGGCCTCCAGCGTCAAAGCCGCGCCGCCGGCGCGAGAGGTGGCCGCCTCGTCGCCGTCGGCGTCACTCCCGGACAAGGCGGGGCCGCCGTTGGCCTGCGGCGCTTCTCGGGGTGCCCGGGATGGCGTGCCCACCGGCGATGTCAGGCCGTCGGACATGGCCATGGAGCTGCTGTGGCGGGTGAGAAGCCCAGGGCCGCGTCGCGAGACCGGGGCCGTGCCGCGAGTCGACATGGGCTCCGGTGCCTGGTACATGTCCCGGTAGACGGAGGCCTGCGTCGACGACGGCGAGTGCTGTAGCACGGACGACATGAAAGACGTGAGCTCGTCGACGGCGGCGTCGCTTGTCGTGCGCGTCGCCCTGGCAAAGCGGGCTGACGCCTCCAGGGCGTGGCGGGGCACGGCACGCGATTGACGCGCGTGAATGACGTCCATGAGCGACTGCGCGTTGGGCGCGGTGTCGTAGATGGAGACGGCCGTGAAGGGTGCCAGCGGCGGCGCGGTGGCGGGGAGGCCGTCGGACTGCGTGGCGGGGATGTGGTAGGACGAGGGTGCGCCCCCGCCCACCGCGGAGCCTGGAACGCACGCCGTGGATGCAGGTGCTACGCCGCTTTGGCGGACGGCGTGCATCTCCGAGGGGGGCGACGCCGCAACCGAAGCGCGAGCGAGGCGGCCAAAGGTGTACGGCGTGGACGTGCTTGCTGCTGGACGCAGGGTGGACGTGTGCGTGGACGCACTACGCTCTGCTACGCTCGTCGGCACGTCCTCGGAGGTGTCGAGGACATTCACGGACCGGCCCGCGTCGCTGCCGGACGTCTGCGCCGCGGCACTCGCCGCCTGCGTTGGGCCAGGGGATGGGCATTGTGCGCCGCCGCCTGCCGTGGCGGAGCTGCGGCGGGAGCGTGGCATGCGCAGGGACTGGATGCGAAGCCCCCGCCGGACGGAGGTGGTGGCAGCAGCACCGGAAGCCGCAGCCGCAGCAGGGCCCTGCGCATTGTGCGATGTCGATGGCGGAGTCTGCCCCGCAGTGTAGTGGTCGCCGCCTCCTCGCATCGGCACGGGATCAGAGGTGAAGAAAGAAGTCTGGTGCCTGTCTGCGACTTTGCTGGTTGGCGTGTGTGCGTGCGTCTGTGTGGGGAGGGTGGGGTGAACTCTCGCACGACTCCGTTCCACGAGGCAGAGTGCGGCGAGATGTGGGCACGCACCGGCTCTATTGGTGTGCGTCTGTGCGTCTGTGCGTGATGTTCTTTAAAAGCCAGAAACGGTGCGACGTGTGTGCGACGGATCAACTAGCGTGCGCACACGAAAGGCCAACGGAAAGAAAAACAGAAAAAATGAGAGTGATGTGTGGCGCACAAAGCGTGAGTGACGGAGTTCCAATCAACTAGACGCAAGCGCGCACCCACACGCCCACTAACTGTGCGCCAAGGAAAAAAGGGGGAGAAGCAGACACACAGGGGATACACCGTCGGCGAAACTACGAAGACACGGTGTGGCCACTGATCGACGCGGAGCCACCCGTCACGGTATTAGCGGTCCGTGAAAACTGGCGTCGTACCTTCTGGGAGCTGCGCCAACCACCCCTGCCGACAGCGCACAGCCGTGTGGCTGCCAAGCAGACGTTCGCGGCAGCGGCTCGGCTCTGTGGGCAGAACGCGTGCTGTCTTGAGTGGGCCGGAGGTGACCAGGTGCGACCCTATAAGGCGCACGGAAACGCAATCGGGGGTCGCAAGGAAGGCGGTGGTCACGCGGCGGGACCGTGAGCGCCGTGTGTGCAGGCGCGTCGTCGCCACGTCAGCAGCGACACCGTCAGAAGAGAGAGATAGAGGGGAAGCGTCGCGACGCAGGTGGTGTGCGGTTGCTGACGCAGAAGGGGTGGGCGGGCGGGCGAGAACACAACACGTAGAGAAGAGGACGTGAGCAGCCATGGAAGATGGAAGAGGCAGGGAGCGAGGAGAGGAGGGTGCAAACAGCACAGCTGGGGGGCACCTGCTGCACCGCACGCGGCAAGGCGACGAGCTAGGAAGAGACTTCCCGCGACGCCCCACCCTACCCAGACGGTGGCGGCACCGCCGGCTGCTTTCGGAAATGAACAAAATCGCTGCGACATCAGCGTCACCGCACACGGAAACGCAGCCTCGGCGTTTGCGCCGCCGGGTGCCACCTCCCGTCATGTCCTCCGCATGCATGCGTCGTTGCGCACTCCACGAGGCGCCCGTGACGTGACGCGGCGTTTGTTCTTCTTTTCACCTTCGCCGTGTTCGGTCCACCGCCGTGGCCGGCGACCCCGGAAGCGCTTCGAGGTCAACAACGGCGCGCCCCTTCTCGGCCCGAATGTCGCAGGTTTCCCCGCCTCCGCCTCTCCCATCGCGTCACAGAGAGTCGTGGTGCGCGCTGTGGCGTGTGAAGAGTAGCCGCGGCAGCGGAATGGAAAGGGGGAGGCGACGGAGCGTCGGGGCCCCCGCTCTACACACGCCACCGCACCCCCCCCCGCCTCCGAGCCTTTAAGGCTGCCACCACCACCCCCTCTTCCCGCCACACACACACACACTTTGAGTGTTCGCGTGCCTTCACCATAGGCGTCGATCGATGGGGCGGCTGCCGAAATGGAATGGCGCCGGGGAGGGAGGTGAGGGGAGGGAGGTGAGGGGAGGGAGGACCGCCCGGCAACTAGTCAACTCCTGCCTACCCACCCACCCCGCCCTCTACCTTCCCCACGGCCCAGCGCGTGCATCCTGTGGCTGCTCCCCAGCAGGCCCTCCGTAGGCACGTCGCACGTGCGCAGCGTGTCGAGGAGGAGCGGGGAGCGGGGGAAGGACTGGAGCACGCGAAAGAGGGGGGGCGGGGGGCGGAAGTCGTGCGCACTGTGCTCCACTCTACCGCATACGCTGGCACGTACGTTGGCAACACAAGAGAAAACTGGAGTGTCACAGAAGGAGGCGAACGCCACGAGCACGTGCTCGTGATGGTCGAGACGCGCGTGCTGCTGGCGCGCGTCTACTGTCCTTTCTTCTTGCTCGCCTCCACCGACGGCGCGGCAGCCTTCTCCTCCTCGCTGCCCCCGCCGCCCGTGGCCTTCTTCACGATTTCAGCAAACCAGTAGTACTGCAGCAGCTGCAACACCGACAGCGCCGTCACGGCGATCGCGGCGGCAGAGTGGCTATGCAGCTTCGCGGTGTAGCCTGTCTCGGAGCCGTGGGTGAAGTCCGACCACCAGGCGCGAGCCATGTTGAAGAGCCAGCTGCCCGTCACGTAGGTGCCGCCCACGACGCGAATCAGCGCGAAGAGGCCGCCGAAAGCGTACTCGCACGCCGTGGCGCGGCTGTCAAAGGCCTCGATGAGCGGCTGCTGCGTCGCCGGGTCCGCCGCGGCGGACAGCGTGCGCAGCATCGTCGCGATGTGCAGGAAGCCGTTGCTGAGCTCGAAGCAGCCCGTGTAGTAGCCGGCGTAGCCCTCCGCAAAGGGGAAGAGAAGGGTGTAGCAGCCGATGAAGCTGAAGAACCCGTGCACCTTCCACGCGACCGACCACTTGTAGTAGAAGCACACGAAGATGTCCCACAGGAAGTAGGCCGCGATGGTGACGCGGCTGAAGCGGTAGTACGGCACCGTCTCGTACATGTCACTCGGCAGCATCCCGCCATTCTTGATCAGGTTGGCCACGAACAAGACGGCGGACACGGACATCAGGGACCCGTTCACCACGCTGCAGGAGCGCACGATGAGGTCCTCCTTCTGCGCAGTCGAGAGGCGCTTCCAGTTCGGCACCCACATCGGCAGCTTCTTCGTGAGGACGTACTGCAGCGAGAACCAGAAGCACACCATCGGGCCGAAGATGACGCCCTCGCGCGCCATGGGCGCCACCCACGTCTCGTACGGTGTCGCGAAACCCATCTTGACTTGGCTCTCTACAAGAAGCGGCGCAGGAGGGGGAAGGCTGTCGCGTGCGTTGGTGTGTGTGTGGGTGTGTGGGTGTGTGGGCGTGTGTGTGGGTGTGTTTACGTGGCAGAGAGAAGACGGCTAGACGAGGACGACGAGGCTCTTTACACACGAGGTCAATTAAGGTTGTCGGCGAACGTGATGTAAAAAGGAGGAAGGGGAATATAGCTGCAGCCCTGTGCTGCTTTACACGCGAGTGGAGCTTCACTCTTTCTCTTTTGCTGCGTTTGTCTCTGTGTGTGTGTGTGTCGCGTGACGCTGCGTTTACACGGATTGGGCAAAAGACAAGGGGGGCAGGTTTGTGACGAGCAGGGAGAGGGGCTAAGGGAAGTGAGGAGTACTGGGTGGGGGGGCGGGGTCGGGGTTCGCACCGGTCAAGTGCCAGACGTGCTTCCGCGGCGGTGGGGCAGTGGAGGGGGGGGAAGGGGAGGGAGGGAGGGAGGAAGTGGCGATGGAGTGGCATCATCGAGAGAGGGGAGGGGGGGAGGAGTGAGCAGTGCCAAGGGGCGGAGGTGGCGTGGTGGGAGAGGGTGCCGTAGGAAGGGGCCACAGGGTCGGACATCGCCCACTGAGCGCCAACGGGGTGGTGGGGGAAGGGGGAGTGGAACAAGGCCGTAAAAAGGCAAGCACACAAGACGCAAAGAAGGCTCGCTAGTGACGAACGAAAAACAAAGTGCGTGGAGAAGCACACCACTCAGACGTCTCCACCCCCACAAACACACAAACACACGAGCTCAGATACACCCTCCGACCACGTATCACAGCGCGTGGAGTCGGCAGGACCCCAAAACACTCCTGCCATTATACCACCCGTGCTCGTGCTCGGTGTGCGGGGACGAGAACACGTTGAGCTCCCTCCCATTCAACCTCCTTTCCACTGTCGCGCTTCTCGGTGAGCTTCCTACGAGCTTCTTCTTCCTTTTTTCTTCATTTCCCTTTTTTTTTGCGTATGTTTTCCTTAGTGTTTTGATGGCTCAGCTAGTGCCGTGGTCAGTCTCTTAACTCTCTCGCACACCTCTCTTCGCCTGCTCGATGCTTCCATCACCACCACCACCACCACCCTGACTTCACCGGACCGTGGACCTTGCAGCAGCTGCCGCTCCCCCAAGGGCACGCCGCCGATCCGCGGTCGCGGGTGGGCACGCCGCACAACACGACGGAAAAAAGTGGAAAGGGGGTTGAGGCGGAAAGCGAGGAGGAGCATCGCGAAGGTGACGCAGGCGACGCGAGAGCTTCCCACGCACCGCACAAGTTCACATTGATCTCTTTCGTTTCCCTTCCTTCCTCTGCTGTTGGCCTCCACGCGAGGAGGGACGCGCAAGGGAAGGATGAAGCGAGTGAGGGACAACAACCACGCAACTACACGCAGAGAAGCAGAAAAAAAAAGCGAAGAAGTAAAGTCGCACAGTGAAATCAATGAAAGCACGCACACAGACACACGCAAAACTAAAAGAAGACGAGTTGAACCGCTAGTTGACATTAAACGTACCACAGCGCACCACCAACACACAGACACACACACACAAACGCACGCACGCATACGTCCCAACACATCGCCTACGCGCGTTCCGACAAACGCCGTTACCGTACGCGTTTTGGGAGGGGGGAGAGGGGGCGACCGTGCGAAGGGTGGGGGAGGGGGGGCGGGCTTGTGAGGAGGTGGAGAGGCAGGTGAGAAGGAGGGGACGGGAGGTATGAGGGGGGGAAGGGATGAGAGCGGTGCCGGAGGAAGAAGGGGGAGGAGATGATGAACACACAAGCGAGCCGTCGCGGCGAGAGCGCAAAGAGGGAGAAGATAAGAAGAAGGAAAAAAGGCTGGGAGACCACACTGCCGTCATGACGACTTGGCTGCTGAGTCGGCGCCGATCAGGTCAAGGACGGCACGATCCATGATTAAACGAAAAAAGGAAGCGCTCACATGTGCAGCACAGACTGCCCTTCGCGAACGCCGCTGCGGTGGCCCTTTTTCTTTCGTTATTTCTCTCTTCGATGCGTGCAAATCCCACACGATGGCAGCGACCCCGGAATGGCGACACAGCGGAGCCGCGCAACACAACTAACACGAGTGCGAGAGAAGCCCAAAAGGCGCAAGCGCCCCTGCATTCAACCGCGTGGCAGCGCGATTGCCTTGGCGCCCCCTCCCCCAGCTCTCGCTCTTCATGATCCATTCCCGCATCGCGCCTCTTGTGCTCCTCCTGGTTTGACGACAAATAGAGCAGGGCCCCCGCCCCCTCCCCTCCCTCCCCTCCCCAGATGTGCAACAGACCGGATGGCTCTCCTCCGCTCTCTCGCAACGCCTGCTCTACTACGCAGACGCACGGCTCACGGGTCAGTCCACCAACCCCCCTCCTCTGTGTTGACGGCACCACACGCACGTCTTTACGCCTTTTATTTTCACCACTTTTGTTTGTTAGTTAACGCCTCGACTATCGCACGTCGGCACCAGCATTAGGTGCGCTGATGATGCCGGTTGTTGTTGCTGCTTTCCTCGTGTATGTTTGTCCTCTCGCGCGTACGTCTCCAGCGCTGCATCCCTTCCCAAGGAGGGTGCGCTCTTCGCCGCTGCGCCTCCGCACGTGGAGTGTGGATTGGGGACGTGGGTGGGGCGAGGGGAGGGAGCAGGGAGGGAGTAGCAAAGGGCAAAGAAGAAGGCCACGTTAGCGGACCACAGACCGCGTCGCAGGTGCAGCGTGTTCCTTGGCTTAGAGAGAGCGAGAGATAAAGACGCGCAGCAGACACAAAACACAGCCACACACTCGCGCACACAGACACAAACACGGAGAGGAGAGAGAGACAGAGAGACAGACACGAGCACAAGGCAGCGTCAGACGGTAGGCAAAGATCGTTGTGGTGAAGTGCGCTTCCCGAAGCCTTTTTTTCTTTTCTTTTGTTGTTGTTTTTTTTGGTGGGTGGGGTGGGGGTTTGCCTGCAGCGCCGCTACGCCGCAGCGATCTCGCGCGTCTCCTCCTCCTTCTGCTGCTGCTGGCCGAGGCTGTTGAAGTTGGCCCAGTACTTGTGCATCTCGAGCGCCACGACGCAGCTGTCCCGCACAATCGGCTCGGGGTGCGTCGCGTACTTCTCCAGCACCGGCAGCGTCGCCGGGTCGGCAATCGCGCCGAGGGCCTCGGCCGCCTCGTGCCGCACCATGGGCGCTTCATTCTCGTCCTTGAGAGATTCGATGAGAGCAGGCTGGCTGCTTGGCTTCTCCAGCTGGCCCAGCACGAACGCCACCTCGTGACGGAACAGCGCCGACACGGTGTCCTCGCGCAGGGCGCGGCTGAGGGCCGCCACGGCCGGCTCGGTGGCCAGGTTGCGCAGCGTGAACATCGCCATGTAGCGGCGGAAGAGCCGCGTCTGCCCGGAGGTATCGAGCAGCACCGCCTCCAGCTCCGCCACCGTCCGCGGCACGGGCTCGTCCCCGCTCGCGAACAGCTCGTTGAAGGCGGGCGAGGGGTCAACAGAGACGAATTCGCACCCGCTCGGCGGCGCCACGGCCGCCTCCCCCTTCGCCTCCTTCATCGCGATGCGGGCCAGGGCGAGCTCGCACGTCTCGCGAATCGCCGACTCCGGCTCCTTGGCCGGGTCGCCGTGCGTCTCGAGCACCTGCAGGGCCGCGGTCGAGCCGATGGCGCCGAGCGCCTCTGCCGCCTCGTGCCGCGTGACGACGTCGTAGGCCGTGCTGCGCACGATGCGCTGGAGCGCTGGCACGATCTCCTCGCACCCGCTCTGGCCCGCGTTGTAGGCGAGCTCGTGCTGGAGCAGGACGGAGTCGGTGGTGTCGACGGCCTCCATGATGATGGCCGCGCCGGCTGGGGTCTTGAGGCAGTCCTCCTTGAGGCGGTACAGCTCCCGCATGCGGCTGTCGAGCGGCTCCTTCGGGTCGAGCAGCTTCGCGTAGTCGCGGCGCAGCTCCTCGACGGTGCGTGCGCAGACTGGGTGGCTTGGGGCGGACATGATTGTCGTCTGGAGACGAGAGGGCGAGGTTAACGAGGCTCGGAGAGGCGAGTACTGCGGAATGGTCGAGTGAAGCGAGGAGAGGGGGGAGGGGCACGTGACAGACCAGCGTGTGCAGCGTGTCGTGGCAAGAGCGGAGAGCGTGAAGCAGTCGAGCTATGTGTGTGTGTGTGTGTGTACGTGTGGGCACAGGAGTGGGGGGAGGGGCGTTTAAAGCCAGAGGCGTGGTGAAGGCGTTGAAGGGTAAGCGGCGGAGGGAAGTGTCAAGAATTGTTGTCGTAAGAGTGCGGGGTGGAGGCGCTCTTGTAGGGTGTACGGCGCTGTCTTGTGCAGGCGTGGGGCACGCACACACATACGCACACACGGTGCCACACATTTTGGCGAAGTTGATCGCCGTCGGCGTAGCCTGCCACGTTGACCCTGCGTCACGCCAACAGCAAACTCTGTCTCTCTTCACAAGCGACGGATGGAGGCAGGTCGTGTATCGCGCCAACACACACACACACACATCCGTAAAGCGCTGCTTAAGCGGCGGAGGGGAGCGAAGAAGACACGGAAGAAGGCGAGGTGCTGGCGGTCATGGTGGTGCCCAGGTTGGCAGAAGGGAAGGAGCGCTCCACCTCACCTCACCCTTCACCCGCCCCCGCTTCACTGTGCCCCCTTCGTTGTCTCGTCCCCCTCACATCCCCGGCCTTGCACGTTGCGCACGTCCGGCCGCCCTAGGTGATGCTCTGACTGTTGGTTGGCTTGCTTCTTCTTGTTTTTTCCGTATCGCCTCTCTATCTGAAGGGATACGTGTGGGCGTCCTCGCCCGCCCCACGCACACGCCGCGGCGGCAACGCCGGCCCACAAAGGAGCCCAGCGCAGACCCGGGGGGAGGGAGAGAGCGAGCGAGAGAGGGGGGGCGGCAAGCGAGACGGAGGGCCAAGAGAGCAACGCACACGAGATGCGGGGAGCGCACGATTTGGGGTGTGCACTCAACGACATAATGTCGCTCGCTCGCCTCCTCGCTCGTCTTCTCTGACGCCCCTCTCGTCCCCGACTCGCGTCATGAGCTCCCCCCACTCCCTCCCCGCCCCCCTCCACCCTCTCTCCCGCGCCCACTCGTCCCCAGCACGCTGCGCGGGAATCACCCACGCAGGCGAGCGAGATAGGGGGGAGAGGAGGGGAGGGGAGTGCCAGGCAACATTATTCGTAGTCGACACGTATTACCCAAACCACCACACCACACAACACAACACGCGCGAGGTGAGAGAGGGGAAGGGAGATGCGAAGGCTTCTCGTCGTCTCCGCCACCTTCGCCCCTCCACCTTCCCTCTCCGCTCTACCCCCCCCCTCCCCCCCCGCGCCGACCCTCCTCCAACACAGCACACCCAAAGCACCTACTCATCGGCGCAGCCGCCTCCGCCGCTACCACCACCACCACCAGTCCCCCGCTTACACGTTCCGCATCGTCTGCCGGAACGTGAACACCTCCGAGAAGAACTTGTCCTGCGACTCCGCGCCGTGGGCCAGCGCCGACAGCGCCTCTCGCACGACCGGCTGCTTCCGCTCCGGGTAGGCGCGCACGAAGTTCTCCACAAAGGACTGCCAGAAGGGCGGGTGCACCTCGAAGATGGGGTACACGACGGCGCAGCTCACGCTCAGCGCACGGTCCTGGCAGACGATCACGTTCATGGCCACGGCGATCAGGCGCTCCCACAGCGAGCTGAACGGCTCGAGGGTGCGGGCAAGCGCCTCGCGCGCCAGCCGCGTGGCACGCGGCGCCGAGGGCCCGCCAGAGCGACCGCCCGCCCCGCCGCGGCTGCCGGCACCGCCGCCGGGCGTCCCGGAGAGGCGACCCGAGGGGCTGGCGTAGAAGGACGGCAGCTGCAGCGGCGACGGCGGCGGCGTGCCGTGCGGCCGCGCCTCCAGCGCCGGCGAGACCGTCTGCGTCGACAGCGCCTTGACCTCGCGGATGAGGCCGGCGACGAAGCTCAAGAAGGACAGGCCGTGCAGTAGCGTGCCCGTCTGGGTGTCCACGTCTTCGCAGAAGTACACCACGAACGAAATTAGCTTCTCGAGCTCGCTGGCGTCGAGGCGGGTGAGGGGGCGGTAGGCGAACTCCTCCGTGACGGTGCGCAGCATGTTCACGACGGCGTACGACGCCTTGGGGTACTCCTTGAAGTACACGTACGGGAACACGCCCACCATGCGGAGCAGCCCCAGCAGCACGTTGTCGTACGTCTCATCGTGGTAGAAGGCCATCGCGCCCAGCGGCACAAAGCCGCCCTGGATCGACTTGCGCAGCACGCTGAGGGACAGGGCAAGCGGCTTCAGCATCATGTCGTACGCCCCATCCACCATGCCCCCGCCCCCGACATTGCTGACGCGCTGGATGTGCTCGTCGGTGATGCGCTGCTCGATGACGGCCTGGATAAGGGAGCACAGGTGCTTGAAGAGCATCAGGCCGCACGAGTTGTGCGCCGTGCAGCAGGCCAGCGTGCAGCGCCCGCCCATCTGTGAGACGAGCTCCTCGAGAAAGCGCAGGAAGGAGACGATCACCATGCTGTGCTGCGCCGCGGGGCGGTGCAGCACCTCGTGGAAGGAGCTGGCGTGGTCGCACACCCACTCCACAAAGTCGCTGAGGCCCTCGGCGCAGTCGCGCAGCGCCAGCACGACACCACGCAGGTCGCGCATCCAGCCAGCCGTGTAGAAGGCATCGTTGCCGCCGCCGCCGTTCAGCGTGCTCTGCATGCACAGCTCGATGGGCTGCAGAAACATCTGCAGGTGCATCGTCGTGTACGGCACCACGCTCGACAGCCGCCACAGCACCATCTGCAGGTTCGTGCGCATCTTGTACGTCTGCGCCGACTGCGCGAGTGGCAGGTCGACAACCGGGGGCAGCTCGAGGTGCAGCTCCGCCAGCATCGACTGCGGCACGTCGGCGCATGCGTTGCGGACGAGCTCGATAGACTCGCGAATGATGTGCGCCGTCTCCTCGTCTGCAGTGCGGTTGCCGGTGACGCCGCGCATGATGTTGTGGCCTGTGTTGTTCAGCATGAACTGAAACAGCGACGCCCGTGACTGGAAGACGTTCGTGACGACGTTGTTGAGCGCCTCGTGCAGCCGCGACGAGCTCAGCACGCTCTGGACCATGGTCAAGAAGTGCAGCACGGCCCGCTCCACGTAGGAGCTGTACAGCTGCGACCCCGGCTCCGCAGCAGCCCCGCTGCGGCGGTGGTTTGCGCAGTCGACGCAGAAGACGAAGAAGCTGGAGCACGCCGCGACGGCCCCGTCATCCACAGCGCTCAGCAAGTGACGCACGAGCGCGCCGGCAACGTAGAAGAGCCAGGCTGTGGCGCTGGCGCTCTGTAGGACGCTCGGGCCGAGCTGGTGGTTGACATACGTCGCCAGCAACTCCATCGCGCCCGCTTGCTCGAGCAGCGCCAGCGTCGCCACCGCGTCCGACTGCGCCAAGATGGACTCCATCGTGGCCTCGAAGTCGTCGTCGTCCTCCATGTTGTACTCCATCCCCTCCACATCCCCCTTCAGGTTGTTCGTGTCGCGGTGCCCGCCACCACCGCCGCTAGCTCCGCCACCGCCAGCAGCGCCACCCTTGCCGACGGGCACGCGCACACGCGCCTCGAAGAAGCGCAACACGAGCTCGGGCGAAATGAGCTCGAGGTCCTTGGGCGACTCCTCCGACATGCTGAACATGCGCCGCGACGTTGCGAGGCGGCCCCAGAAGTTCAGCAGATTCGTGGCCGTCGTGAAGGACCCGGACTGCCCGAAGGGGATGGCGAAGACGTCGAGCGACAGCACCCGCACCGCGGCGATCCACGGCTGGAACATGCTGCTGAGGTGCAGGTCGCGGTAGCCGAAGGGGGAGACGAAGCGGTGGCACGCCTCGGCGAGCACCGTCACGTAGTGCGGCAACTTGAGCCGCCCATCCGTCAGCTGCGTCACCCGCACGAGGTCGCCCAGCGCGTTGTCCAGGTAGCGGACCCGCTCCTCCGTCGACTCGAAGAAGGTGCGCCGAATGCCACACAGGCTCGTGAGCCCGGTGAGCAGCGTGGCGCAGTGTGGGTAGGGCAGCGCGGCGTGCTGGCCCCACAGCACCTGCCACGTGCGCGGGGCGAGCAGCACCTCCTTCCACGAGCTCGGGAACTGCGACGACAGCGCCTCCTCGGTCTCGTCGACCATGATGGCCATGAAGTCGTACGTCAGGCAGTCCCGCACGAGCTCCGTCACCTGCATCAGCATCGGCGAGCTGCTGTTGAGGTCCTCGAGCTCGGCGACGCAGGCCGCGAAGATGTCCAGCATGCACTCATCGCGGAAGTTGTTGCTGCACCGCCGGTGCACGGAGAAGTTCATGTACGTCTGCGAGCGCGAGGAGTCGTACTTGCTGCACTCCGTGATGAGGCTTGACAGCAGCAGCAGCGCGACGTAGTACATCGTGCGCCGCTCTTCGTCGTTGCGTGGGACGTTTGGGGAGAAGGGGGAGCGCCGGATGATGCTGTACCCCGGCGGCCCACCGTCCCCGCCCTCGTTGCCGCCGCCGCTGCTCCCACCCAGCCCCGCGGAGGAGGAGGGGCCGCCCACGGTGGAGGAGCCGGCCGGGTTGGAGCCGCCGCCCCTCCCTGCGGCCGCCGACCCGCAGCCGCCGTTCTGCGCCACGTGGCGGGCGTACGCGGGCGACGCGTCGTGCAGCATCTGCAACGCGAACATCACCGCCTCGACAAGGAAGGTGCCCTTCTCAAAGCACAGCTTTGTCAGCTTCGCGTAGGCGCTCATCAGCGCCACCGTCACGTGCCGCGGTGCGCCGGCGAGGCTGACGCGCTGCACACACGTGCCGCACATGTTCACCACGACTTCGTACCTCTGCTCGTCAGAGAGCCACCGACGGTTTTCGCGGAACCACGTCACGGCTCCCTGTGCAACGAACATTAGCGCGTACTGATTGCTTGAGTGCGCGAAGATGGCCTGAAGTGGCGCGACGTCGGTGTTCTCCTGGGTGAGGGACGTGAGGCGCTGCTGGGCCTCCTGCCGTGCCCTGGGGTCCGGGTTGGCGTACATGGACTCCGCCAGGGAGTCGAGCTCGTCCACAGAGCTCATGGCTAAGGGAAGGAGAACACAAAAAAGGGGGAGAAAAAGAGGCGATGTGAAGCCGGTAGTTGACGGAACTGTGGCCTACGTGGGACGCACAAGGAGTCCCCCCCCTTCCCCCCTGTGTCGTCGGCTTGTGGGTCTGAGTAGCCCGGGTGACTTGGTGTCTGTGCAGCGCCACTCCGGCTGCCGAACGATGCAATTCCCAAACACCGCAGGAGTCACTCAAGCGCGGCCAGCCACGGCTGGAGGGCTGGCGGCGGAAGCAGTGCCGTGGTACTGACAGCAAATTAACAGGAAAGACTGAGAGACAGAGGAAGCAAATGGGGGGCGGGATGGGTGTCTGGCCTGCTTGCCAAACGTGCGCGCGTGGTACCGAGGTCGTGTCCTCCTTCTGGCCGAGGACGGAAGGGAGGGACAGGAGCGGATGGAGCCCTCTGGCAGTGCACACCACCTGCAGAGCCCAAAGCACCGAAACCGAGGCCACAAGATGGAGGCAGGGGGGCGTGACAGCTGGCGCACCCACTCACCTCCCTGACTCTTTTCTTTCTTTCTATGTTCAGGTGTGTGTGTTGTGTGTGTGTGTTGTGTGTGTGTGTGTGTTGTGTACGCGAGGCAATGATGCCATGTATCCTCTGGCTGCGTGTGTACTCGGAGGGAGGGGGGGGGGGCGTCGCACGCGGAAGTACATCGGGGGGTGGACGAGGGTTCAGAGAGAACCAGTGCGGGTGTGAGGAGTGGAGAGAGAAAGGGTGCAGTGCATGGCGCGGAGACGGTTGACATCGACAAGGTGGTGCGTGAGCCGCGGAGGGGGAGGGGGGTAGCCTGCCTCGAGGGTGCGTGCCCGTCGTGGGAGTTCCCTTGTGCCTTCCCTGTTGACAGGGGACGCGCAGGGCAGAGGTCCGCCACGCCCCTCCTGGGCGAGGGCGCAGTGGGGGAAGGGGGGGGATGGCGAAAGCGAGAGCCACGGCGCTACTCATACGCGAGAAGGGCAAGGAGGCGTGGGAGAGACCACCGGCGCGATAGCGCAGAGATGTGGACGAGTAGTTGTTGTTGCTTTCGCGCTGATGCAGGGCGGGGTCGGGGAGAACTGGGGGACACACACCAAGAGAGCGAGAGAAGGCCGGAAGGAGCGTTGGACACGCGGCACCACGCACGGGGTACACACAGGGGGGGTGACGCGCATAAATGACGTAGAGCGAGCGAGTAGCTAGGGAAGCACACGAAGCTGCACGCGCATCTTGATGCTTCGATACTGTCGAGGTCAACCCTGTTCTTCGCACCAACTGTGAGTTGCGGTCGTCTGGCGATCCGCTTTGGAGACCTGGCGCCGCGATGTGCGAACGCTCACGTGCACAGAGACACACACGCACAGAGAACACGGGACCGATCGCCAACGTAGACCCCACCCCTCCTCCCCCCCCCCCGCCGCTGATCAACTGCGCCTTCAGCGGATGATGCAGCTGCGGGCTGTCACCGTGAAGCTGGACAGCAACCCTTCGATCTGCGTGTTGAAGGTGCGGGAGAGCGCCAGGGTGGGCTCGGCTGTGAGGGCTGCCACGGACGTCGGTGCTGGCCGCGGCCAGCTCCACTCCGCCGAGCCCGGCAACAGAGACGGGCGGCTCGCCCCTGCCGCTGCCACGCTGTAGGGTCGCTGCGCGTGGTGCTGATGGTGATGGTGGTGGTGGCGCGAGGCAGCCGAGTTGTCGTTGTCCTCATCCAGCGGAGTGCCGAAACCCTCCGCGCCGGCAGCAGCCGCGTGCTCGTCCACGTAAGGCGACGGCGCCCCCGCAGCGGCAGAGGTGCGCCAGAGCAGCTGCTCCTGCGCTCGCCACGACTGGGCCGGGGAGCGGAAGGGGTTGCACAGCGCCGCCGAGGCGCACTCGTACAGGGCACGGCTTAGCGGCACCATCGCGTCGGCCGGCGCCTCGCCGCCCACCGTGACGAGGAGCGTGTAGATGCCGGTGGCGGAGCGGAAGCCGTAGCTGCGCATCCGGTGGCTCTCCAGCAGCTTGCCAAGGAACCGCGCGTCGGTCGTGGAGGAGATGAGCCGCGCCGCACTCCCCGCACCCGCCGTCACCGAGCCGGCGTTCACCATCGACGCGTCGAGGGAGTCGTTCGCGGTCACAGTGCCGGAGGGGGCGGACGGGCCGGCAGCGGCACCGCCACCGCCGCTGCCTACCACACTCATCGACCCGCCGGCGCGGCCGCCGCTGCGCGATAAGGCGATGGAGCCGTCCGCCGTGACCGTGCCCAGCGCCACGGGGCTGCTGCCCAGACCGGCCGCGAGTTCGCGCCTCTCCTCACACCGGTCCAGCGAGGCGAAGAGCACAAAATGCAGCTTGATGACGTCCTCTGGCCCGACGTAGAGGTGCGCGTGCAGAGGGGCGGCTGGGGAGTTGAGGACATCGCGGGGCGAGGTGTAGGTGCGCAGCAGCAGCGGCGTGCCCTCGACGTCGACAATCGCCAGAGCCGCCACGGCCCACGTCTCCAGAGACATGCTCTACTTCGAAACCTCGTCCTAAGGCAGGGGAGAGGGGAAGGCGCAGGTCGCTCGTGGGAGAGCGCAGTGCAGTGTACCGGAGCCACACGCTTCTGTCGTTGTTGTTGCTGTTGCCGATGTCCTCCTTCGCCTTCTCTGTCTCCCTGTCTGTTGAGATGCGTGAGCGCGGTGCCGCTTGGTGGGCGACACTCGCGTGGGATGCAGGGAATGCGACGGACTGCGATACGAGAGAGGGAGAAGCTGAGGTTTGTTTGGTGTACGTATGTGGGGGGAGGGAGGGGGTGTGTGTGAGTTGTGGTGGAGGAAATACGGAGGCGGGCGTGCCGCTTCGTCGTGCTGCCTGTTCCAACCTGAGGAGGCGCACGCGGGGGGGTGCCACAAGGTTCAACTGAAAAAAGAGGGTCAACAGTGATCGATGGGTGAGTGCGACGATGGGGTGAGGCCTGCAGATGACATGTGATCCGGCGCTGGCGGCTAAACGGGCCAGGGGATGCGCTGTCACAGCGGCATGGCTGATTTGCTGCTTGCGCAGCTACCGTCAGCTCGAGAGCTGTGTGTGTGTGTGTGTGTGTGTGTGTCGTGCGTGGGCCCGTAAGCCCCCTCGTTACTCTCACACACCGGCACAAGCACAAGTGTGTGCTGCGCGGGTGTCGCACTCGTGTGCCTTTCCTGTGTACTGGCAACGTTTTACTTCAGCGTTCTACCTAGCCTCGTTCGTGACGGCGGGGAGGTCCGATGAGTGCGGGCCCTTCTGTACTCCACAGGAACTCACGAAGCAGTCAGCGGCGTTGCACGGAGCAGCGCCTCGCTCCGAGGGGGTGAGGCAAGGGGGGGGGGGGGGGGGGGCCCCACCCCAACACCCCATTCCACGCCACGACGAAGCAGCACGCACAAACAAGCAGGCGAGGACGGCCGATCGCACGCCAACACCGCAGACACCCTCAGTCGAGCCACTACATCAGCCATGTTTTCGTTGAAGTGTTGTCTCAGTGAAGTTCGCATCGTTGCAGCACTCAGCAAGAACGCAGTAATGTCCAAAGATCGATCATCAGGCAGACTCGAAGACACGCCCAACACTGAGGCACAGCACGTACCCAGGGCAGCAAAGGCACCACTGCCAGAAGGCACGGCACTCCTTCTTTCAGCCTTTCACCACTCGCTCGGCAGCACATCAACATCTTGCAGCCCTTTGACACACAGTCTCGAATAGTGTGGTGTAATTCGAGCGGTAACACGAGCTGCTTCACACAATACCGACACACACACACACGCACACGTACATACTCCCTGGCGCTTTCCATCACGTCCCTGTCAAGTCTCTTTACATCAGCCATGTTTCGTTGAAGTGTTGTCTCAGTGAAGTTCGCATCGTTGCAGCACTCAGCAAGAACGCAGTAATGTCCAAAGATCGATCATCAGGCAGACTCGCACCAAGCAGCAGGGGAGGAGCACTAAAGTCTGCACGTGTGGTTGAGGGGGGGCGAGCTTGGGTTGGTGGCACGCCAACACAGGGTCGCGCCTCACATCTTGCAGCCCTTTGACACACAGTCTCGAATACGAAAAGGTAATTCGAGCGGTAACACGAGCTGCTTCGCCGCACACACACACACACACACACACACAAAACACCACAGAGCATCAGCGGGCCACCGTCATCCACCCCGCACCGATATGGGCTTGCACTCCCTCGCATCCGCCCCACACAAACTCTCGCCCCTCTTTGTATCCAAGCCTACCGAGAACGCCTTGAGCGCCTCGCAGACGACGGAACTGAAGAAGCCAACGATGGCAGCCGAGGAGGAAGAGGGCGGGAGAAGAGGGGGGAGGAGAAGGTGAAGCGCGGGAGCACCGTGTCGGAGGAGAGCCTCCACCGTCCGACACAAACCTACGCGTCGCACCCCTTCCCCACTCCCTCCGCCCAGCCCCCTCCCGATGCCACCACCGCCGCCTCATCCGATTGGTTGCACGAGTGGCTTACACGCTGTGAAGGTCATCTTCTTCGATGAGGGGGAACCGTGTTGTGATATGCTTAAGTACCGAGGCAGCACGCCATCGCGGCGACGGGTGCGGTGCCGCCCTCCCTCAACGCCGCTGCGGCCTTGACGGAGCGTCGAGCACGCGTGAAAGGGGGAAGAGCGCAGACGAGGGGCGAGAGACGCGCGAAAGGGTGGGTGGGTGACATGCATACGCTGAAAGCGATGGTGACCAGCGAAGAAATGAAGTGGGCGACCTGTGCGATGACGGCGGTGCCCGCGGCCCTCCACGCATCGTAGCCGCGCGTAGAGGACAAGGATTTGCAGCACAAGGCAGCGTCTGCCTGCGCCGCCTGTCCTGCTTTGCCGTCGCACCCGCTGGCACGGAGGCAGGGGAGCGGCGGTCCGACACACTCGACTGCATGGCCAGAGAAGGGCGCTGACTGCGTACGAGTAAGCGTGTGTGAGTGTGTGTGAGTGTGTGTATCGCTCTCGCTTTGGTGCTTTGTTAAGCCGTTCTCCCCCTCCTCCCCTCTCCCTCCCCCCGCCGCCTTTCTCATGCGCCGCCCCTCTCGCGCTTAGACGCGGCGAGTGGGATGGCCGAGGCGGATCGGGTGGGACGGGCGGGAAGAGAGAAGGCAAGAGGTACGGAAGCGGTCCCGCGTCCGTAGGAAAAGGGGGACTGGGGGTCCCTCCTCGTGTGTGAGGATTGTGAAAGACGTGCCACACGGCATGTGCAAACACGCGGAACGTGATGACTGCAGACCTCGCATGTCTGCACGGCCAGGCACGGACAAGAACCGGGTGCACGAGCCTGGTCTTGCGTACGCGCTATCCCTCGTTCGGCTTCATGCCGCGCGCCAGCACCGGAAAGCCCCTGGGCTGCACCTTGGCGTTGTTGATCTCGAGCAGATCGCCCATCTTCTGGTAGTCGAAGCGCCGGCTCCGCTTCCCGTACGTTGACTGCAGCTCCTCCAACAGCTTCTTCGCAGCTGCCTCGCGGTGCCAGCGGTTTGTGAGCCGGTAGGTGTGGTCCATGTCGTCCAGGTCGCCGGTCGGCATCTGGTCCACGTACGGCTCCTGATAGAAGCCCTCCCACTTGAGCTGCTCATCGGCCTCGTCGTCGCTGTTGAAGGTCACGGCATGCGAGAGCGGCCGCTCGACGCTGAGCGGGTCGATGGAGCTGTCGCTGGACGTCATGTACTCCTCCATGTGCGGCGCAGACCGCCGGTACAAGTGCCGCACCGCCTCGGACACCGGCTGCACGCCAGGCACGAGCGGCTCACCGTTTGAGCCGTGCTGCTGCTGTTGCTGCTGGTGCTGGTGCTGCTCCTGGCGCGCCTGCGGGTCGGCGTCAGCGTTGTCGGCTAGCTGCAACTCCTCAGCGTGTGCCTTGGCCCGCAGCTCCTCGTCTGTGAGCCGCCGCATCGCACTCGCCTTGAGCTGCGCCTCCCGCTCCGCCTCCTTCGCACTCTGCTGCACCTCCTCGACGTAGCGAACGAGGGCGTCGCCGTCGAAGTTGTGTGGCAGCAGCATCTGCCGCCGGCCCCAGTCCACGTCGAGCTCGTCGCTCAGCAAAAAGGTGAACTCCTGCCAGTCCCAGTGGGCCAGGGCGGGACCGATGCGGAACAGCTCCTTCGCCCACGCCAGCCGCTGCGCATACGTGCAGTCGTTGTTCACAAAAGCGTCCACGCCGCCGGGCTCGACCATGTCACGGAACTCCTTCAGGTGCCACGTCGTCGTCTCCAGCATATGCTTCGACACGCGGTACAGCTTGCGCTGCAGGTCCAGCTTGCCGTGCAGGGCCCGCATCCACTCCCGCAGCTCGTCGGACGTCTGCATCGCCACGTCAACGATGACGACGCCGTTCGCACGGGTGGCGTGCCGCGTGCCGAGCTCAATCGTGAGGTTCGTAAGCCCGTAGCCGTGCAGCAGCTCCTTGTTGCGGTGCAGCAGCCGCAGCGCCCCCACCGCCTCCTTGTGCGAGCACGAGATGAGGACGTCATCCAGCTCCAGCGCGGCGCACAGCTCTGTGATGAGCCGCTCCACCTCCGTCGCGAAGGCCGTCGCCGCCGTGCGGCGCTGCGCGATGGCGGCGGCGTTCTGCTGTAGGAAGCTGAGGAACTGAATGGCCGTGAAGTCCCACGGAATCATCAGTCCGCCGGTGATGTCGGCGCCGACGGCGAAGTGGTCGTCGATGACAAGCGGCATGGTGCTCCACTGGTCGTACTGCAGCTCCCCCAGCGAGGCACGAAGGGTGTGCAGGGCGGCCGAGCACTGCAGCGGCGACAGCGTCTTGGCGAAGAGGATCTGGTCAGCGTCCATCAGCTCCTCCAGCGTCGGCGCGCTTGTCAGCGTCCACTGCACCGACATCGCCTCGCTCGCCTCGTCCAGCAGCGTCTTACCGCCACCGTGGCCACCATCCTTGCCGCGAGCCTTGTCGCCCTTCCCGCGAGGGTCTGCACGGCGGCGGCGCAGCGGCTTCGCTTCCTGCCGCGCCGCCGCGGCGTCCTCGGCGACGGACAGGGACTCCGTCACGGCATCGATGCACTCGGCGCGGCGCAGCAGGTCGCGCAGGAACTTGTTCACCGACCGCTCCACCAGCCCGCGATTCGACTCGCTGGCCACGAAGCCCTGTGGGAGCTCGAAGGTGGAGTGGATGAGGGCCGTGTGCTGGCCCGGTGGCGGCAGCGGCAGCGACGACGACGACGCGACGGTGCCATCCACGCTGTCCCCCTCTGCCGTCTGGTAGGCACGCTTGGCGAAGGTGGACTCTGCTGGCCGGTCGCCTGCTCTGCCAGCGCCGGAGCTACCGCTGCTGCTGCTGCCTCTGGGCCCTTCCCCGTCGTCCTCGAGGCGGCGGTAGAAGGAGAAGGCGATGGTGGTGGCGGGCGGGGCGCGCAGGGTGCCTTGCTTGAACTCCCGTGCCCACGCCAGCAGCTCGTTGAGCTGCGCCACGGCGTTCTGATTCACCGTCTGCTGCTGCACGTCATGGTGGAAGAAGTCTGGGTGCACCTTCAGGAAGAAGGCGTTGAGGGCTCGCTTGTACATGACAAAGGAGGAGAGGACGAGGGAGCACGTCGGGTGGTGGCCGACGGGTGTGTGTGTGTGTGGTGCGAGGGCACTGCGATGTTGTCGCAGCGCACGTCGCACGGCAATCACGGGAGCTGTGGGAGAAGGCGGAGAGAAATAGTAGGGTCGGCCAGCGGAAGAAGATGTGCTTTGGCAGGTGCGATACGATGCTGATGCGTCTGCATGAGCGTCAAGACCGCGAACCGCTCTCATGCGGTGCATGCAAAGGGGGGAGAAGAGGAGGGGCCACTTGTGTGTGTGTGTGTGGTGCACGAGTGAGCTCCAAGACACGAGCACGCGTATACGCAGCGGCCCCACAGCCTCCCAACCCACTCACGACAGTGCTCCATCCCGGTGCCCACACATCACCCTCCCTTCCCCATGCGCGACAGCGTAGCCGCAGCCTCGGTGATGGGGGTAGGGGGGGGGGCTGTTTCCTCTTCTGTGGCTGCCTTTGGTCATGCAGTTGAGAACGGTCGAGAACGAAAAGGGGGGGAACGGAAGATCACAGACCAAAGGAGCGCACACGGCCCCCACCTCGCCCGCCGGCTTCACACGCGCGGGAGGCCGACACAGACAGACGCAGTTACAGGGACGGAGAGCCCCCCTGCCCTCCCCCCAAACGCATGGTGCAAGTCGCAGTCAGTTCACCGACTCGCCCGGCTTCTCCTTCGCAGCACACCACGCCTCAGACACCGTACGACGGAGGGGGGCGGAAGGCGGGAGGCCTCCGTGACAGCAGTGCCTCGTGGCCTCTGCCCCGCCTACGACTTGGGCAAGGGGAGGTTGGCGTTCAGCATCGCCTTCTCGATGGCCTGCGTGGCACGGCGGATGCTGTGCTTCAGCAGCCGAAGCGCCTCCTGCACGTGCTGGGCGTTCTTCATCTCGATGTCTAGGGTTATGGAGGGTTGGCAGAGCTGAAACACAAACTCCTGCGCGGTCTGGGGCGCCACGGCGCTCGCTCGGGACGCGTTGCTGGCGTCGTCGCTGCCCAGCAGCCATGCGCCCTTCGACGTGGTCGAGGACACGGTCAGCAAAGCCCCGGCCAGCAGCGTCTTCTCCATCTCCTGCGCGGAGGACCCCACCTCGTCGGGCGTGAAGGGGCGCTGCACGTGGATGATGAGGTGCGACGCCAGCGACCGCGTCGACTCCTTCTTGCGCGACGTCTTGGAGGACGGGGTCGTGGATGGGTGGTGGTGCATGCTGTCGCCCGTCTCCCCATTCACCGCGGACGAGTGCAGCGAGGAGGCATCGCCAAAGTAGAACGTGCCGCTCGCGGTGGCGCCGAAGCGGCTGCCCCCGTGACCGCTGGCCTCGTCGCCCGCCACGCACTCGAAGCCGAAGCCGACGGGGTGCACCAGCATCTGCGCCCGGCGTGAGCTGCGCCCGATCTTGCGGCTCTTCTCGAACGTCAGCACAAAGAGGATCTCCCACTCGAGCGACAGCTCCACCTTCTGCGTCCCCCACTTGCCACGCCCCAGCACCGTCTTCTGCTGGTGCTGCGGGGCGAGCGGCACGCTGCCGTGGGCCACCCCCTCGTAAGCGACTCTCATGAGCCGCTTGTACTTGCCTTCCAGCACCCGCTCGTACTCGGCATTGCGCCCCTCATGCCCCGCGCGGGTGGGCGGGACGATGGCGGAGATGGTGGAGGTGCGCCGCGAGTCCGGCTTTGGCGGCCGAGCGCCTGCGGCAACCGCAGCAGCAGCGGCAGCCGTAGCGGAGCTCGCAGCTGCGTTCTTGTTCGTGTTGCCGCCGCCGCCGCGTGCGCTGGAGTGGTCGTCGCTGCGTTCCGTGCCGGCCGCGGTCCGTGGCGGTGGGGCGGTGCCCGGTTCGGGCTGGAGCTTGGGCGACGGCTTGATGACGGAGGAGAGGGATGAAACAGACGGGATCGCGACTCCCGAGGGGCCCAGCGGGCTGCTGTGCACGTGCTCGTCCGCATACGGCGGCTCCGCTGGCGAACTCCGCAGCGGTGGCCGCATACCGTCCGGCGGTGACAGCGCCGCCGGTGCCTCGTCGGCGACGTCGAGTTGCAGCTCCATGCGCGGCGCCGGGGAGGCGGAGAGTGACGAGCTCGCGTGGGCTGGGCCGAGGTGGGACGGGTTGGGGGAGGCCGCCGCGCTGGACAGGGCCGTCAGCGGCGACACCATGCCGCTGTCGGTGTCCGCGTCGTGCGCCGGCTCACCCGAGCCGCCGGCAACGGGGATCAACGAGGAGGACGCCGCCAGTTGTGGCATCGAGCTGCGCTCTGCGCCGTCGTCAAGGGTGGAGCGCGACGGCGGCGTCGCGGAGGTGATCGCCTGCCGGTACACAACTGGGAAGTACTGTGGGTTGAGGGAAAGGGAGTTCGATGGCGAGCGCGGCGTCGGCGTCGGCGTCGAGCCGCGCAGCACCACGACCGGCCCCGCCTCGCTTGTCGGCTCCTCGGTGACTTCGTCGAACGAGATGCTGCTCGTGTGCGTGATGGCGTGCGGCGGCGTTGGCGGGCGGCGCGGATGCGGCGGGGGCCGGCCCGGCACGGCAGGGGCGGCGGCGACCGTCGCACCCGCAGAGGCAGAGCGGGATGGCGGGCGAGATGAAGGGGCCGAAGCTGGCGGTGGAGAGGGTCGCCCTGCGCTCGACGCCACGCCCTGCGACGTCGGCGTGCGCGAGGGCTCGTCGGCGTCGATGGCATCCGCCGGGACGGACCCCTCCGCGGCGTCGTACCCTGTGCTGGTCTCGGGAATCGCCAAGGAGCCGCCGCGGCCCTTGTCCGGGCCACCCGGTGTCACGGCCACCGGGGCAGTCGGCGCCGCTGCCGCCGCAGCAGCAGCAGCCTGGTCCCGCACTCGCACGCGGTCCACCGCCACCGTCGGTGACATCACGTCCTCTGTGAGCTGCCCCGAGGTGCCGGTGGCTGGTGGTGGCGACGGCTGCGGCTGCGGCTCAGTCAGCGACTGCCACGACGACACGCCGAGCTCGTGCTCGAGCGCGGCGGGGCTGCCGTGGTAGTAGTGCACCAGCGCACCCACACTGCCGTAGCTCTGCAGCAGACGCGCCTGTAGTTCCGCGCGCGGCTCGAGGTACGCCTGCAGCTGCGCCGCCGTGTCCGCGACGCTCTTGTACCGCCGCAGGAACCGCGTCAGTCGCGGGAAGTAGTAGCGGTCCACCTCCTGCACCGTGAGCGGCACCAAGCCACCACGACCGCCCCGTCCGGCCAGGCCGCGGCGTACGCCGTGGTTACTGTGCTGCAGCCGGTCCGCCAGCGCCGCGCGGCGCTCGTTCGTCTGCACCTGCACTTGCAGCATCGCCGTGGCCACACCGCCGTCCCCGTGCAGGGAGACGGAGAGCACGACGTGCTCGATGTCGTCGTCGGGGGGCTGCAGGAAAGCGAGGAAGTCGTTGCACAGGCACTCCCGCGCCTCCTGCGCCACGGCCGCCAGCGCGCGCGGCGGCGACGACAGCGTGGGGGAGGCCCCCACCTCAGCGGTCGCCTCCCTGGACACGTTGCTCTCGCTGCCGCTTCGATTGGCAGAAGCGCTGAGGTGCAGCAGCCGCCACGCCCGGCAAATCACCGTGCCCTCCTGGTGCGTGTAGGACAGCGTGAAGGTCTTGACGCGGCCCACGAGCTGACTCGTGCGGCGCTGCACTCGAATGGGGGACGCGATGGCGGTTTCCTCCTCCTCCACCTCCTCCTCGCCACTGCCCCCGCCAACTGACGCGGACACCGCAGCAGGCTCAGCGGCAGCCGCCTCTCGCGTGGATGATGAGGTGGCAGCGGGTGGGCTCGACGGCCCCGACCCACGAGGCGGCGGCGGCGACGCCACTCGCTGACCGGCGTCCGCGAGCGGTCTCGCGTGGTCGAGGCCAACGGGGGCGGTCAGCGACTTCAGCAACTCCGAGTGCGCCGCCGCTGCTGCCGCTGCCGCACCTGCTGGCTTGCGCGGCCCTGGTGAGGGCCCCACAAGCTGGTCCGTCAGCACGAGCTCTGCCGACGGCGAGTCCAGGTGTAGCAGCTCACCGGCCTGCACCTGCACCACCCCCTCGCCCTCGCCATCATCAGCCGCGGCAGAGCGGGCGGCGGGCGGCGGCGGCGGCGGTGTCAAGGCGGCCGAGCCGTTGCCGTCCCCCAGCTCCAGGCGGCGTGCCAGGCTGTGCTGCTTCTCTGGGGTAGCGACACTGCGTGAGTCCCCCAGCGGCTCGTCGCTCTCTCCCGAGCCCGCGATGAGGGAGGCTGGCAACTGCCCATGCCGCTGCCCTGACCTCGACTGCCGGTGCGACGGTGGCGTGGACACGGCGGCCGCCTCGACTCCTTCGTAGAAGTCAAGCACGTGCCGCCGCTGCCGACCTGCACTGCCGGCGCCGAAGGGCGTCGCCGACGGCGGGGGCGATGCCGAGGAGAGCGCCTCGAGCGAGGACGGACGTGAGTTGCCGTCAGAGGGCTGCGGCTGCGGGCTGGACGGCGAGCTGATCGCCGCCACGTTGACGTCCTTCTGTGGCGACAGCGCAGGGTGGTGCTGCGACTCGCGACGGCCCGGCCCCGACGCCGGTGCTGAGCCGCTGCCGCCGCCGCCACCGCCCTCCTCTTGCCTAGCACCAGAGCGTGGGCTTGTGCGCGCCGAGTCCGCCGGCGTCAAGGCAACGGTTGCCAACGCAGGCAGCCCCAGCCTCTTCCACAGGGTGGGGTGCAACTGGTCGAGGCGGGCACGCGAGCCTCCGCTCGAGAGCCGCAACAGCGCACCATGCTCCCCCGCCGCCCCCGTTGCGCTGGGGTACTCGTGCAGCTCGTGAACCGCCTTCACCGCGTCGCCGCCGTAGTTCACCTTCAGCCGCACTCGCACCGCCGGTGACGCCTGTGCGGCCCGCTCCACCGCCGGCACGACGTCCCAACCCTCCACGACGCCGTCGTCCATGTCGTCGCCCGTCACGTGCGTACGGAGGAAGGCAAGGAGGCTGCTGAAGCACTCCCGCTGCGCATCCCACGAAACGTTCAGCGCCGCCTGCAGGAGCTCCGCCATGGCGCCCTTGCGCTCGTTCGTTGTGACCTCAAAGCGCATCCAGTGCCCCTCCGCCTCCGCGTCGTCGCTCACCGCGGCGCCATCGCCATCGCGTCCGGTGGTGACAGGGTCAGGTGGGAGGTAGTGCACGGCCTCGAACACCACTGCGTTCGCCGGCTTGGCCGCCCCCGCCTCTGCACCCCCGTCCGCCTCCTCCGCGGTCACAGCAGAGATCGAGGCGGAGAGCGAGCTCGCTGGCACGGCGGCCTGCAAGGCGGCCAGGAGGTCCGCATCCAGCGCCGCTCGTGCACCGTCGCCGAGGGCATCCGGCGAGGGGCGTAGCAGCACATTGAGCACGCGGCAGAGGAGGTGGCCGGCAGGGTGGTCATAGGACAGCACGTACGTCCGCGTTCGACGCACCTTGGCGCGTCGCCCGCTGCTCTGTCGCGCGCCTGCGGCAGGGGCCACCGCCACGCCACCGTCGCCACCCTCCATGCTTCCCGCCGCGGCGTCCGCTGCGGCCCTCGGGTCCCCCGCATCGTTCATAAAGAGGGCGCCAAGGCTGGCAACATCGGGTGAGGCGACCTCGCTGCTGCCGCGGGGTGCACCGCGCCGCTCTCGCGCCGCGCCGGCGGTGGGGCTGCGCGATGACGCGGGGGGCGGCCCAAAGGACACGAAGGAGGAGGACGCGATGGAGGCGCCAGGGCCCGTCGGCACGTCGTTGGCGCTGTTGCCCGAGTTCCACAGGTGGTGGATCGACGTGGTGTTGACAAGCCCGTTCGCGCTCTCCTCCCCGCCACCGCCGCCCGTGCCAGTGGGAGACGCCACGGCGGGGGTGCCAACAAAGCTGGGGTGGTGAGCCCCGGTGGCGGCCGTGGCCGCACGCGGCGCGTCCAGCGCGGCCAGCAAACTGCGGTGCTCGGCGCCGGGCGGCGAGGACAAGGCCACCGGCCGGGCCGCTGCATAGTCGTCCCCGCCGTCCCACTGGCCCACCCCCGGCGATGCCCGCAGCGGCGCCTGCGTTGCGTTGAACGCGGCCATCGAGTTGTCCAGCGTGGGCGGGGCCACGGATGACAGCCACGGGTGCGCCGACGTCGTCGAAGCGTTCGCGGCGCGGCTGCCGCCATCCCGCGCACGCGAGGCGGTCGAGGCGGTCCCGGCCGACGGCGAGGGTGGCTGCGACGCTGACTGCTTGGGCACGTAGAGGCGGCTGATGTGGCAGGTGCAGTACACATCGCCGCGCTCGTCGCAGCCGGCGTAGAAGACATCCACGTGGCCCCCAGCAAGAGCGGAGAGAGAGGTGGACGGACGGCGTGATGGCGCCGTTGCTGCCGCCGCAAGTGGGGACAGCGGGGGCGGTGCACTGAAGTAGAGCGTCAGCGGCGGCACTGCAGCAGCCCGGTCCTTGGCGCCCTCGGCGGCCGTCGCCGTGTCGGACGCCCCGAGCACCGCGGTCGCTCCATCACCGCCACTGCTGCCGCCTCGGCACGGACGCGCCATCGAGTGCAGCGCGGCGCGTCGCAGCACCGCCGCCTCGGCCGCCGTGCACAGCTCCCGCACGTACGCGTCCCCGCTCGCTGCCGCCGTGGTGCTGCTCTCCACACCGGTGTTGCGCTGCAGGGCGAGGGCCGTCAAGTGCGCCACCGGCACCGCCGCGGTGGGCCACGCAGGGCTGGCGGTGGACTCGCGCGACTCAGCATCCACGTCGTCGGCCAGCAAGAACGTTGAGATGACCCGCACACACCCCCGCACCGTGAGCAGGTTGCCGGAGAGATTGAGCACCGTCAAGGCGGCCAGCATGCCGGTGCGATGGCGCCCTCGCCGCACGCTCACGCACAGGCCGCGGGCACCGGCGTCGGTCAGCCCCGAGTTGCTGAGGTGCAGCTCGCGGACATGGATGAAGGCGGCAGGGACGAGGCGGTGCCGCACGAGGGCGTTGAAGGCGGCGTGCGCCATGAGCTCCCCGAAGACGTCGCCTAGCCGCGTCTGCTCGCACACCGTGGCGCTGTCGAGCACGAACTCGATCTCGCCCTGGTCCTCGCGGTACATGTGCAGGCCCCGCCGCACCTCCGGCCCACGTAGGCGCTGCTCCACGGCGTCGCGGTGGTTCGCCTCGGCCACGAGCGCCTGCTGCGCCGCCGGGGGCACCAGCGACCACTCGAAGGTGTCCGACAGGTCAACGAGGTCGAGCGCCGGGCAGCTGAAGAAAATGTTCAGCAGCAGCTCACGGCAGCCCACCGGCGAGCACGTCTGGCTCAGCGGCACGCCGTGAAACACCAGGGTGGCCAGCGCGCAGCTTGCCGCGAAGCCCGCCACGTCGCTGAAGGCGGTCTGCTGGCGCCGCAAGAGCGCGCCCGAGTAGATGAGCGGTGTCTTGGCGAGCCGCAGCCGCCGCGGAGTGGGGCGTGGGCTGAGCGGCGGCTCCCGTGCGCCACGCATGCGCACCTCGCCGTTGCGCTGCTCGCACTCGGCGACAGCGGCGGCGGCAGACTCGCCCGTGCCGAGCTCGACGGCGTCTCGGTACGCGGTGGCCGGCAGAGGCAGCAGAGCCGTCACCCCCGCCACGTTGTGCGACAGCACGAGCGTGTGCAGGCGGTGGGCCCGGCTGGCAGCGGCGAGCATGTCCGACACGCCGCGTGCGGAAGCCCGGCAGTCGCGCAGGTCCAGCAGGACGGGCCCAATCGGCAGCGCCGCGACGAGGTCGTCTACGCCGCCCCCGCGGCCGTGGCCGTTCCCGCTGCGGTGCACGCCTTGGCCGGCCTCCTTCCGAAGTGCCGCGTAGAGGTCCAGCAGCACAGGCGAGAAGAGCGCAGGGTCCTGCTCGAGGGCCCCGACGTTCAGCTTTGCCACGTAGACGGCGAGGATCTGCATGCCGTAGTCCTTCAGTGGGTTGCCCAGCAGTCGCACCTCCTCCAGCGTGGCAGCCATCCACAACGTCATCTTGCCGAGGTGTGTGCAGCTGCGCTGCGTGATGGTGTTGCCGCTCAGGTCGAGCACGCGCAGGTACGGCAGCGGCGCCGTGGAGGCGGTCTCACCGTGTTGGCCGTAGTGCCTGCGCCCCCCGCTGCCGCTGCCGCTGCCGCCGCTTCGAGGGTGGGTCTGGGGCGACCGCGAAGGCGGCGGCGATGTGCGGCTTGCCGCCCGGCGGCCCTCGCCAGGCGCCGACAACCCACAGCACCCCCGGACGAGCTCGGCCACGGCGTCGTCGTCGAGCCCCATCTGCACCAGCCGGAGCTCCGCGAGTGCGTGGAGTTGCGGGATGATGTCTTGCGTGAACCACGTCCACTGATCGCGGCGCATGCGGTAGCAAGTGAGGTCGAGGGCAACGATCTGGCTCGACTGTGTGTGGCGACGCAGGTGCACCTGCAGGCCGACCCACCCCACCGTGCCATCGGCGGCGAAGCGGTTGTACTCGTCCGTCATCGACCGCAGCGTCAGGTGCCCAAACGCAGACGACTCGGCCTCCTCGGCGTCTGCGGCGTCGCTGCACACCGCGTCGACGTCCCCGCCGCTCGTGCACGACGCGGGCTGCGAGGGCGCCGCGTGCGGCAGCGGCGGCGACGACCGCGCCTCTGCCCCGTGCGTACTGTCGCCCTGACTGCTAGGCGGCGAGCGCGCACTCGAAGCCGCGGCATTGGCAGCAGCAGCAGCAGCAGCAGCGGCGGCGGCAGTGGCGGCACTCGCACCGCTCAGCCGCGCGGCTGTGCTGCTCAGCGATAGCATCGAGACTCGGCGTGGCTCTGAGTCGATCTCGAGAGGGGCGCCCGAGGCGGCGGGGCACGCGTCTTCTGGGATGGCGAGGGTGACAACTCGCGCGGACCGCGTTGCGGCACCCCATCCAAGACGCCTCGCACCCGCGCTGGTTGATGGTGACGAGGTGCTCGTAGCGGGCGACTCGACGCCTCGCTGATGCGGTCCCGTTGCGGTCAGCAGCAGCGGCGGCGGCGGAGCGAGCACCGAGAGAAGCGAAGTTCTCTTCGCCGCCGGCGCGATCGCCGGGGGCCACGCCGAGGGCGTCGCCGCGTCTGTCGACGATGCAGACGAGAGAAGCCACCGCGTTGGCACTGCAGCTGCTGCGGTGTCCATGGCCGTGCGCGGCGCCCACGCCGACAGGGATGACGCGAGCGGCAGCGGCGCCGCCAGGCTCGTGGGTCGGCTGGGGTCGCCGGCGTCCCGCTGGTGGCTTGCAGCCGCGCGGAGCGGGGAGGTGGATTGCCGAGGCGCCGCCGCGTGACGTGCATCGAGGGGCGCGGCGGTGGTGCCCGCACGGTAGCGGATGTGCGGGGTGAAGGCGCCGGCAGGGGAGCGCCCGAGCAGCGAGCTCGATGGCGAGGAGGACGCGCGCGCTGCCGACTCCTGCGGGGCGCGCCACGTGAAGGGGGTCTGCGCCGCGCCGCTTACATCAAATCGGCCGCTGTGGTGCGTGCCGTTCCGCTGCCGGGTCAGCGGCGGGACTTGCCACACCGGGCTCGCCCACGCGTACGGTGTGGCGGCAACACCCGATGCGGTGGACGCAGGAAGCTGCGGCGTGGGCGGGCTGGCGCCTGCCCGCGGTGCCGAGGACCATTCGGCCGCAGAGGGGTGTGTCATGGAGGCGGACAGCGAGGACGCGGCGGGTGGCGCTGGGGCCGGCTGCGGCGCCGCCCCGCTCGGCCGCGGCTCTTCGTCCTCTCGCGCTGCCGCGCTGTTCACGCGGGCGCGAGGGGGACTGTGCTGCGGTAGCGTGTCGCCGGAGCTGTGTGGGGCGCCAACCGTGTCCGCCACCGCGTCATCGTCTGCGTCGGAGGCGACGAGTAGTGATGGGGAGCCTGAGGTGGCCACCGCGAAGCTACTCAGCAGGGACCGCGCCGGTCCTGCCCCGCTGGAGGGCATGCAGCCGAGGGAAAGTGGCAGTTGTGTCTTGGACACTCGTGTCACCGTCACACGCAAGAGCAGAGGGTCGGCAAGTGCGTCAGAGCAGTGCTCAAAGTCGTTGATTTCGCGCAGGTACTCGGCGGAGATGAGCACCGGGCGGGGGTTGATGGATGCGTTGCCTCTGTCGCGGCGGGTGGCCGAGTGCACACACAATCACGCACACAAAACTCAAATGTTCGCGTGTCAGTACAGCGGGAGAACAAAGAGAAAGCACCGCACAGCCCAGGCAGCGGCGTTTTCCTTGTCCTCGTCGAACTGCAGCGCGCCCCTTCCCCTTGCAGGCGAGCCGGCGCACACCTGCGGGTGGGTGACGGAGCGAAGCGCTGCCGAGAACGGTACGGCACCGAGAGCGCAGCGGTGCAGGGGTGCCTGCGCGGAGCACAACCCCCGCCCCTTCAGCGAGCGACACACGAGAAAGGGGATGGAGTGTGAAGAGAGACGACGCGCTTGCGCAGCGCTGCATCCGCTGGGGAAGACGAGGAGATGGGGGGAAGACAAGCACACACGCAGCAGTACAGCTGAGAAGACGGCGAGGAAGGCGAGGGCGGGAGCACTGGTACAAGCAAGTCTTGAAGTGGAAGACACAGAAGAAGTCGACAGAGGAGAGAGAAAGAGAGCCGAAGGGGAATGGAGTTGGTGCACTGCTGCACTGTGGCCTGTCAAACCGAACTCACACACATGCGCAGACACGCGCTCAGACAGTTCGAGCAGGAAAGGGAGGGAAGGAGGGCGGGGGAGCAGGAGACTGGGACGGTAGTGGTCAAGAGCGGGTCTCAAAAGACTGAGGTGTACAAGAGAGAGGAGGAGAAGAGAGCGAGCGCACGCACACAGAAGGTTGGGGGGTGCACGTGCGCACCGGTGCCGCAACGAGAAAGGAACTGGGGAGGGAAGTGGTGAAGGATTATCAGCGTGCCGTGTCAGCCTGCGAGCGTCCTGATGCGTCTGCGTGTGAGAGGGAGCGTGGCGAGAAGGGGATCAAGTAGGAGGCCAGACTTTGCAGAAGCCACGAGCCGGCTTGGGGGGGGGGGGGGAACGACGGGGGGAGGGGAGGTGGGGGGAGGATATCTAATGGAACACGAGGGAAGCGACAGAGGGCGTGCAGGGGTGCACCAGGAGCGGCCGCCGCGATCGCCCTTGCCGCGCCACTACAAAGGTGAAGTGGGGGAGGGCGCTGCGCGTGTTCGTGTGTGCTTGTGTGGACGGGTTTATGGAGGAGGGGCTAATGCTCGTATAGCGCTGCAGCTGTACGCGTAGTGATAAACATATGAACATGTTTGCGCGCGTGTGTGTATGTGTGTGAAGGTGTGCGAGTGTGTGACATTGGGGGAGCAGCGCAGCGCAGGGGGGGGGTCAGCAGGTGAGTTTGAGGAAGCAGAGGAGGTAGAACACGTGAAGCGCGAGAGGTTTAGCGGGTGATCTGGTCCGTCAAGATACGAGGGGAAAGAAAGGAGGAAGCACGGGCACCCTACGTGGTGCAAAGGTGTGCCGAGCTTTCCATGGCGAACAGCGCCGCGGTGCCTCACCTACGCTGGGGGGCACCACAAACAAGGGCTGAGAGAACGGCAGGAAGCGTTGACCACCATCACCACACCCTCGTCGGACCGCATCGCCAAAGCGCCGCTCAGGAAGGCACACGAGCTTCGACGTGGCAAGGCGGCTCCTGTGCCCGAGGGCAGGGGCAAGGAAGACGCAGCCGTGGGCCACGCAACACTGCGCTGCTTCCACCGTTTTCTCACCCCCCCCTTCCTCACAGTCCGTCTCTCCACGCCCGCGCTGTCGCTGCTTTGGGTTCTCTTTAACGCGTTTAGGGGCGTATCGATGAGGGGGAGCGAGAGAGAGCGCTGCCACCTGCGGCACGGCACTGCAGGACATCGCAAACACAGAAAGCGGACGGTGACGGCCGTGCCCCGTGAGCGAGGGCCTCCTCTAGCCCCCACCCCCCTCTACCCCTTCCAGCCGCCATCCCCCTTCGCCTAATCCGCTCAATGGCTACGCAGTGCGCGCACACATTCGGAGAGCGGCGAACACTCGCGCGTTCGGATCAGGCGAAGGGGGATGGCGGCCCTGAGAAAAGGAGGAGGGGTGAAGGCAAAGCGCAGCACCCGGGCCAGGCTAGAGTCACGTCGGCACGCCCACCCGCGCCAGCCGCGGCACGAAACAGAAACAGCGGCACCATCGCACGCGGCCACGTCAGCACAAACAAACATGCGCACACTGCACTCCCATTGCGCCACCAGACTGGAGACAAGAGAATAGCCCCGCTGCTCGTCGAAGCTTGTGTGCTCGGGGTGTCCACGCACACGCTCGCAGCGGCCGAGTGTGGCGGGAGATTGGGAATGCCGAGCGTGCACTGCCTCGGTGCAAGACGCGCATCAAGGCAGTCGCACGACATGCGCACTCCCCTCTCGCCGCACCACTTCTCCTGGTCCCTCAGCGCCGCCTCTTGAGAAGCACGACGGCAACGGTGGCCGCCACACACGCCGCGCTCACCACCAGCGGGGCCACCGCTTGCCAAGTCGCCGGGGTGCCGACGCCGGCAATCGCCGCTGGGGCCGCCGTCTTCGCCGCAGCCGCAGGAGCAGCAGGAGCAGCGGCAGCAGCAGCAGCAGCAGGCGGTGGTGCGCTACTCTTAGCGGCCGGCGCCGCGGACGGGGCTGCGCTTGCTGAACGAGCCGCAGCCGGAGGGGCCACCGCGGCAGACGGCGCCACGCCGCTCTCCACGAGCACGCGGGACACCTCCGGCAGCTCGTCCCACATCACCTCGTCGTCGAGGATGATGGGCTGCGGCATCGCCTCCACCGCGAGTCGCGATGCCTTGACGAGGAAGCGCGACGGCACCGACCGAATGTCCGAAATCTCAACCTGGTAGTTCTCCAGCGTCTGGAACACCGTGGCGAAGGCATCGTAGAGGGGGTACAGGTCCACGCGCTTGCGCATCGCGTCCACGATGGACATCGTCTCCAGCATCTCGAGCCCCTCCCCACGCTTCAACAGCAGGTCCGTGATGTCCTTCACCACGTCGTCTTCGTAGATGGCATCGGAGCGAGAATTGGGGATCTCCTCGGGGCAGAGCGCCAGCACCTCTTTGCGGTATTCGCGGCACGCCACGTAGCAGTACGGCACGGCGTACCGCTTCCACGTGGGGCCGTAGCCAATGTGAATCCCGTACGCGGACGGAATCGCCTGCAGCACCTGCGCAAAGTCGTAGTGGAACTCCATCAGCTCCCCGGGCGCGACGTCGTGGAAGTGACGGGGTCGGTAGTTCGTCACGAGCGGCGCGACGAGGAACTGCGCAATGGCTGTCTCGGGGTGGCCGCTCTTGCCGAAGCGCTGGTCCACCTTGATGTGCGGCAGCGACGTCTTGCACCTCGCGCGCAGCGGCGCCATGAAGGGGGACACGCTATGCAGGAGGGCGTTCGCGAAGGCCTCGAAGGCATTGCGCTGCGACTGCTCCAGCCGCTGCTGCGCCTTCGTCAGCTTCTTCCAGTGGTGCTTGCTTGCGCCCGTCTTGGCCGTGCCCGCCATGCTCACCCCATCATCGTCCATGTCGGCCGCCGCGGCACTACTCGCAGCAGCCGCAGCTGCGCTGTTGGAGCTCGCCACCCCCATCGTCATGGGCTTCCGCGCCGCCACTGTTGCATTCTTAACCGCGCTGGCGTACGTGAGCGGGAGCGGCGCGGCGGCCACGGCGGTGGGGGGCGACACCGGCGGGGCACCAGCGGTGGGCGGGGCCGCCGTGCTGGGAATGGCTGGAGCGTTCGCCTGCCGCGCCGCTGCTGCTGCGGCGGCGGCGGCGCTGCGCTCGTCCCCGTCCTGGCCGCTGAGCTGCCGGTCGATCATCTGCCCGGTGAGCTCCATCAGCTTCTTGAACTCAGCGTCCCAGTCGATGTTGGCCAGCTGCTCAAGAATTGCGGGGTCGGCGCCGGCCATGTAGCTCGGAACGTAGAAGGGCGACGCGGACGCGCCTCCGTCGGCCGCACCGGCCATGGGCGGGGTGCTCCTCGGCGACGCCTCCGCACCCGCCGCGGGGGCCGTGCCGGAGGGGGCGGCGGCGGCCGTGTCGGGCGAGGCCGTGGCGCCGCTCTCGTGCTGGGCGGTGGCCGGGGGCAGGGCGAGGTCGGCCATGCCGTGCGCGTTGTTGCCCGACGGCTTCCACTCCGTCGCGTTGGGATTAAGATGGGACATCGTGGCAGAGGGGAGGTGGGTGAAGACCAGAATAGGGGGAGGGAGGGGGGGGGGCGTACAGGCNAGGGAGGGGGGGGGCCGTACAGGCGGGCGCGTTCGTGCACGTGCAATGAGGAGAGGCGGGGACAACACCAACACGGCACGTAGCCACGGAGCGGAGGAGCGGTGCAATGCCGAACGGAACTGCAGCGTGGAGGGAGGCGTAGACGGAGGGGGCGGGAGCGGGGGCGTGTGCTCACTGCGACGCGTGAAAGACGGCGTGGTGGTGTGCCGTTTGTGTGTGTGTGGGGGGGGGAGGAGAAGGATGGCGGGAGGAGGGGGGAGGGCGTTCGCACTGCAGTGGGGGGTGGAGTGGCAGCGCAGCGAAGGTGCGAGCGCGTGTCAGACAGAAGTCGCCACGGGGGAGGGGGGGGGGCGGTGCGCCCTCACCTCGTACGCTGGACTCCTGACGCACGCATGGAGAAGCGGGAGGTGCTGCGGAGTGGCCACACAAGCGCACGCAGTGCTCGACGCGGCGAGAAGATGTTCAGCCCGCCGTCTCCTTCGCGTGTTCCCTGTGACCGAGAATCGGATCGTGTATTTGTGAGGCAGAAAGGGGGATGAGAGGAAGCCACGCAGCGCCGCCCTGTTTCACCTATGGTTCGGCATGTAGTGCTCACGCAGACACACACACACACATACGAACACACGAATAGACTCACACGAGCCCACGGGAGGTCAGCGCGCTCTATCGCTCCTCGGGCCCTCCAGATCGTTCAATCGACTAAGGGTGGAAACAATATAGAGAAAAGGGAAAAGAAGGGAGAAGCGTCTGCAGGCATTCTTGTTGGTGCGCACCGCATGCGCACCTCCGACGCGGTTCTGTGTGCTGCGGTCGTGGGGGGCGAGGGGGAGGGGACTGGACTTGCACGTGCCCATGCACGCAGGAGAAGAGGTTCGTGGGAGAGGACGCGGCGGCGCGGGGTGCGCCGCTGCTGCTGTGATTGTCTGACTACTTATCCCCCCTGCCCCCTCCCTCCCTCACCGCGTCACACGCACCTTCACAAGAGATGCAGCCCATCGGCGAACGAGAATGTAGAAGCGCGTTCACGCACGGAGGCGCCACGTGGAGCACGAGAACAACGGCACAAGACGTACGTCGCGGAACACCACAAAGACACCCACACACACACACACACACACACACACACAAACTCAGACTAATACACATACAAGTCGCGTCGAGACACCGCCGCCTGCAGTTTAAGCAGCCCGGAGAAGGAGGAGGCGGGAGGAAGGGAGCGGGGGGGAGGGGGGGGCACCCAAGAGGGAGGTGGGTGTGCCTGCCTGCACACGCCCACAGACACACGCGCGTCCGACACGCCCACGCGGGCATTCTGAGCAGCGCCGCACCAGCAGCAGCTGTGGTCCCCCTCCCCTCTCCCACTCCCGTCGCACTGCCGCTGCTTCCCCGCTACGCGGTGCGCGCTGCGTCCGTCCACTGCGGGGTGAAGAAGGTGCCGAACACCTTGGTCGGCATGTAGGTGTTGTACTCCATCACGTGCGGCTCATCGCGCTCCCAGCACGTCTTGAAGTGGAGGAGCAGCGCGTGGTGCAGGGCAAAGAGGCCCGCCTCGGCCGTGGTGGAGCTCTCGCATGAGTCCCAGAACGCCGCCGTCTCGGCTGCCGCCGGCGTCGCCAGCGACACTTGCTTCTGTGCGGCGAGGCTGCGGCGGCTGACGGACTTCGCGGAGGTGTCCGCGGCGGGCCCGAGTCGCACCGTATCGTAGAGCATCTCGAGGTGCGGGAGGTAGAACGGGTGGTCCTGCTCGAGCAGCAGCTGCGTCGAGAGCTGGATGCTGACTACGGCAAGGAGATACCAGCTGTGCTTGCCCTCACGCTGCACCCGCTCCGTGTAGGCCAGCATCTCGCGAAAGGCGGTGTTGTGAACTTGCGCAAAGTGAACCAGCTGCCGCAGCGCGAGGACACCGCCGCCGCGCAGGTCGGTGACGGGATCCTCGCCCTGGAAGCCGATGCTGCCCCACTGCGGGCCGAGTCGGTTGTAGGCGGAGGCCGGCTTGCCCGTCGCCATCCACAGCTGCTGGAGGAGGTTGACGTGGGCACGGTTGTCCTTGTCGAACGGCGTCGCCCGCTCCACGTTCAACGCACGCAGCACGACGTCCGAGGCGGTCACCTGTGCGAACATGTCGTACTCCACGCGGCGCGCCGCCGCCGCCGAGGCATCCGCCGCCGCTGCCTGCTGCCGCGCCACGGGCAGGAAGCTCTCTTGAACGTAGTGCAGCACCGACCCGGGCACGCGAACGCAGTGCGCGTTCGACGGCGGCGGCTTCCTTTCCATCGCCGCTGCGCCAGAGGTGCCGCTGCGGGCCGCGGGAGTGACGGGCTGTGCCGGGGGGCCGCGCAGGAAGGACACGAGTTCACCGCACGTCTGACAGCGGCCGCCGCGGATCGCCTCGAGGGCCTCGGCGACGGCCTGCCGCGGCTCCGCGATCGCGGCGTCGGAGCGGAAGGCACGGCGAGCACCGCGGCCCCCACTGCCGGCACCGCCGCTGCCAGACGCGACCACGTACAGCAGACCGGCGCTGAGGGCCGCCGCCGCCGTGACGGCCGCCGCGATGATCTGCGGTGCGCGAGAGGAGGCGGCGGCACCGGAGGAGGAGGAGGTCGTCAGCGGGGACACCGGTGAGGGAGAAGGGCTCTTGGGAGATGCCATGCTGACACGATGAGGGGGTGGAAGCGGCGGTGGCGACGATGCACGTTGGGTCCGCGAGTGAGGCGGGGGGATAAGAGGGTGCAGATGATCGAGAGTGGCTGTAACGTGGCGTAGCGGCGTCGTGGGCCCCAAAGATGTTGCTTGCTCTTGTTTGTTTTTTTGTGTAGCTGTGCCGCGTACGACGGCGAGTTTCGCGGGGGGTGAGAAGACACACGCGCTGATCTACGAGTGTCTGACGGGGGTGGTGGCGCTGCCTCGATGCTCACGAGGCACACGCCAAGAGTTGGAGCACACGTGCGCTGAAGGTGGAGGGAGAGCGGGGGTCAGGGAAGGGGGAGAGGGGGGAAGGAAGGCTCGCGCGCGTGCTGGAGGAAGCACGGCAGCCCGAGAAGCTGTGCACGGCCGACATGGTTGGGTGGATGTGGGTGGGTGTGCGTGGGTGAAGGGTTTTTTCCCGGCGAAGAAGTGGAATGAAAAGTGCGGAGAGGGGTCGGAGTCAAGGCGCAGAAGTGCACTCGGGTGGGGCGTGTGCAACACTGCACCCAAACCGAGCAGGCAGCACGTCACCGTCCACCCTGACGCAGCTGCATCGATGCGCTTCCACGTGAGTCGTGTGACACGCACTCCGAGAGCGTGGCTGCGACAGAATGCCTTGGCTTGCGAGCGGACCTTCCCAACGGCCGTAGCGAGAACCAAGCGCAATTCTTTTTCTTTTCGTCGCGCACCTCAAAAAAGGGGGCGCTTCATGCTGCTGATGCGGTTTCCATCATCGATTGTCACCTCGGACTCTACCTAGTCTTGACACACCTGCCTGAGCGACGCAGGGCGGAAGCGAAGCAACACCACCGTCGCCGCTTCACCGCAATTCGATTTTTCCGCACGTACGACGGAGCCACACACGGCCGACAGGAAAACAAAAAAAAAAAAGAGCGCCGTCGTCCAGATGCCCGTTGATACGGGTGCCGCTGCATGTTTGTGTTTGTGTGTGTGTGTGTGTGTGTTTGTGTACTCGCCTCTTGCGTGGTCGATGTTGCCCTGTGAGTAGAACGCCAAAGAGGGGCTTGGGCAGGCTGTCGAAGCGCACACGCTTGGCGAATTCTGCGCAGGCAAGGAAAGGAGGAAGAAGAGGGGGGCCCACACGTACACATCCACGTCCCCGAAAGAGAAGCGCGAAACACGAGGATAGTGGAGAGCGTGCGGCGTTAACCGAGAACTAACAGAAAGGTCAGCAGTACGCCATGCCAATGAAGGAGGGGGAGACACACAAACACACAAACACGTACATACACAAGAGGAATGCAGCTGGCGCGTGGTGTTGACACGGCGAGGTGAGGCCACGCACGACCACGGCGCAACACCCGACAACAACGATGGCCGGCACACCGAGGGGGGCGGAGGGGCAGGAAGCAAGAACACAGTACTATCAAAGACAGAGAGAGAGCGGAAGGAGGGGGGAGGAGCCGCCGGGAAGGCGGAGAAGACGCGGTGGGAGCCATGCAGCTTTGTGGTATCCACACGCCCCACGTGTGCCTCCCACGCACCGCTGTGCAGGCACTCACGCGAAGGTGGGGAGTAGAGCAGCACTCGGAGCGGCGCGAGAGAGAGAGAAGGGCGCAGAGGGGCGGCGGCGGCACCGAAGTGACCGGCGACAAGCCGTCGCAAGCACCGTGAGAGTGAAAAGCGGGGCGAGGCCAAGAAGAAACACCACGGAGCTCGGCGTTTTTGAAGAAGATGCGAAGAAAAAGGTGAATTCACGCTGATGCATGCGTTTGGCATGCTCATGTAGACACACACACGCATAACACAAATAACACACAGACACACATACATCGCTTGTTACTTCTACTGCGACACCTCGTGCTCTGTGGTCGCTTCACAGGGACGGGGGGCGGGATCGAGATGAGGCTGGTGGACAGCGCGGTACGCGCAGACAGACCGGCAGAGAGGGAGAGGTCCGCCGGCTGCTCAGAGCACGCGCACAAACGCACGCGCACACGCACGCACACGTGAGGAGCAAGATACACGAGGGGACGGCACCGTACTACGTACACGCAAGAGACACAGAAACGCGAAAGATGAACGGGCGTGAGAGTGACAAAGGAGAGAGGAAGTCACATCGGACTTCGAGAAAAGAAGAATAGAGAGACGAGGTGGCGTCTGCTTGGTTCGTTTTGGGCTTTGGGTTATGTGTGTGTGTGTGTGTGTGCTGCCCCTTTCCCCCTTGCTGGTCGGCCATCTCGCACAGCTTTGTCGTGGCCCACGTTCCATCCTCCGGTGCTGCCATCCCACCCCACCCTACCCGAGTGAGATAGCTTCAGCGCGCCGACGTGCGGGCGGGGAGGATGGACGAGAGTAGTGTGCCCAACGCGCAGAGGCGAGCAGGAAAGCGGAGAAGTCAGTGCATTGGGTCATCAATCGCGAAGACAATAGGGAGGGGAGGTTTCACGAGCACCGTCGTGGAGAAGAGCGGAGCGGGGCGTACAGAGGGGCGGAGAGGGGGGGAGAGGGCTTGCAGGCACACGAGGCACGAAAGGAAAGCGAAGCCAAAGCCGGCGCAAGAGCGCGGAGAGGAGGGGGGACGTGGAACTGGGCGTGCCGTCGCCATGCCAGCGTCTTGGAGAAGGAAGGAGAAGGGTGCGGGGGGGCTGGCGACAGCGAGAAAGAAGAGAAAGGGAACAGGCGCGCACCCGAGGTGACGTGGGAAGGGCAACAGGGGTGCCGCCTCAGAAGTGGAAGCGCACCACCCACGCCGGTGCGGCGTTCATCCACGTCGTCTCCAGCGTTGTCGTCCACACATCGCTCTCGACGAGGTCGCACGCCACGGACGAGCCCGGCGCGCAGCCCGTCGCGGGTGTCGCGCGCGTCGAGTACGGCACGGCAGTTCCGTCGCTGCGGTAGCCGGTGGACAGCAGCAGCGCGGTGTCCTCGGGCGGGATCGGCTGGCTCTGCGTCTCGTACACGCGGCTGGCGTAGCGGAAGAGGGGGAAGCTGGGGGGCAGCACGTCCATTGGCCGGAGAAGCAGCACGCATGTCACGCTCTCCCAGTGCCGCTGCGACGCGAAGCCGCCGCCCAGCGCCGTGGCGAGGCCGATGGCTGGGTCGGACGTCGTGGGGGTGGACGGGCGCACGGCGAAGTGGGATTCGAGCTCGTCCTCAGCGTTCCCCACATCGGACGAGGACATCGACGGGGACCCGCGGCTTTCATGGTGGTGCTCGCGCGAGGAGCCGTTGTGGCGGTGGTGGTTGTGCCCCGGGGAGTGGCGGCGCATCCGGCCCTGGTGCTGGGTGCCCTGTAGTGGGTTCTCGGCGGCAGCGACCTCGTCCTCGCTTCCGGGCCGCGTCGACACCGGCGTCGTGGCCTCCGTGTACTGGGCTGGGCGGCGAAGCAGGATGTCCTCCAGCCGCTGGCACAGCCGCCGCACCTGCGCCTCCTCGAAGCCGAGCGCGCAGCAGAACATCACCAGGTGCGGGTCCTCGCGCCCCATCAGCGATGGGCCCCCCTCCACCCGGCACAGCCGGTAGTAGTTCTGCTTCGCCGACCCGCCGCGGGTGGAGCACAGGCTGCTGGCGTTTGACGTGGCGGAGGCGAGACTCATGGCCAGTGGGGTCTGCTGCCCGCGGCGCCCGTGATGGCCGCCGGGGCGGGTGCTGTTCAGCAGGTACGAGTTGTTCAGCGCCGCCGACGCCGACGCGGATGCGCCGAGGGAGGCGGAGCCGGCGTACGGGAAGGTGCTGCCGCCTGCGCCCCAGCCGCCCTCTCCCCCAACACCGGTGCCGCCTGTGACCCCGAGCATCACCTCGTGGCCAGTGCACGACTCACGCAGCAGCAGCGGCTCGCCGTGGTGGCCGAGGTTGGGGAAGCGGCAGAGGGTCGCGTTGGACAAGACCCCCGGCGCCAGCGCGTCGCCCTCGTACAGCAGCACGCGAGCCGCCGGCTGCGGGAGGCGACACGCGGCGCCCTGCGACACCGGCGACCCGGTCATGGACGCGGTCGCTGTCGTGGTCTGCGAGAGGCAGCCGGACTGCAGCGAGGTCGACGCGCTGTACGAGGCCGACGTGGCGGACACGGCGATGGCCTCGGGGGGGCACGGGTCGAGGTGCGTCGGGGCGGGCTGAAGGCCGCTCCCTGCGGTGGGGACGAGCAGCGTGGGCTTGAGGTTGAGGTAGTGTGGGACGAGCGCCTTGCGGGCGATACGCATGCGGGACGGCACGATCTCGATGCCGACGCCGAGCCACCCGCGCCACACGGTGTCCGGGCACGCGATGCCGAGCGGGGCGGCCGCGGCTGCCAGCAGGTTGCCTCGCCGCGCCACCGCCGCGTACGTGTGCGCCCCGCCGGCGCTCGTGGTGCTGCTTATGGTGGAGTGCGGCGAGGTTAGCGTGGCTGGCAAGCCAGCCGCAGCCGCAACCGCGGCAGCGGCGGTCGAGGTGCCCACCACCTCGGTCGGACGCCGACGGCCGTGCTCCGGGCGGCGCCGGCACACGGCCGCGGCGAGGCGGGCCCACTCGAAGAGCAGCCGCCCGTTGCCGCTGCCCACGTCCACGGCGACGACGACGGCGCTGCGCGGCCCTGCGGCGTGGCAGGGCGGGTGGCCAAGCGACTGCAGCAGCGGTGCACTGACGTTGCGCGGCACCGGCGGGGTGGAGCCGAAGCCCGGGGTGGCAGACCCGCCGAAGGAGCCCGCCATGCTCACCGACGCGTTGCCGGCGATCGCGCTGTGCGGGTGGTGGCTGTGGTGCAACGGGTGGTGATCGCGCGAGTGTGAGCAGCGGTGTTCCTCGTGGACGACGCACGTGGCGGCCATGCTGATGGCCTGCAGCTGCCGCACACCGACAGAGGTCAGCTCGCCGTAGAGCAGCTGGCGCTCCGCCGTGGCGGCAGCTGTGGTGTCGGTGCCGGCGGGAGGCGGTGAGACGGGCAGTGACCCCGGCGGCGCCGCCGGGAACGCGTCGGCCGACTCCCCGCCGCGGCGGGTGAGGGGGGCGCTGCTGGGATGCGCGGAGGGCTGCGGTGAGTCACGCCCTGAGGATGCGGCGGCGGTGACAGCGGCGGCAGCGGTGGCCACGGCAGCGTCGCCGGGCTGGAGGAGGAAGACGTCGTCCAGCTCGCGGAAGACCACGTCGGCCTCGGACTGGATGTCGTCGATGGGCTGACTGCGCAGCGTGGCGGCCCGCATCGGCTTGCGGATCAGCATCGCATCCAGCAGCGCCCCCACCGTCTCTGCGGGGCTGACGAGCCCCCCAGCGGCGGTGGGCGTGGGAGCTGCTGCCCCGGCGGCGGATGCTGTTGCAGTCGGGCGGTCCGTACAGGCAGGCAACGAGAAGGTCGAGGTAGCCGTCTCCCCCTGGTCCAGGCTGCAGTGCTGCGTGCCGGCGAGCTTCGCGGAGGCGGACGCAGAAGTGTCGCTGCGCGAGCGGGCCGAGGCGGCGACGATCGAGGTCGGCGGCGTGGAGGCGTTGGACATGGAGGCGTCGACGGAGTAGGCGGGGCTGAGCCCGGTGGAGCCGGCCTGGCCAGAGGGGGCCAAGGCCGCCGATGCCTCGGACAGCGCTGGTGCCCCGTCGTCGCACACCGCGTACGGCACTTTGTTCGACTCCGCCTCCACGGCGGCCACGGCCGAGGCGGCGACGCCGGCGGCGGTGAGCACGAGGGAGGCGCAGGCATCCTCGTACTCGTGCAGCTTCATGTTGTACACGAGCTCGCTGAGCCCGAGCACGTACTCGAACCACGCGTCCATTGCTGAGGTGGACGGCGTGTGAATCGGCGGTGCGTCGAGACAGGGACGTCCCACGAGAGCGCCAACGACGCGCGGCACAAACTCGCACGCACACCAGTGGCGGAGGGCGCGATCGAGTTTGAAGGGTCACGAGGTGCGGGGCACGTGAAGAGTGGAAGGGGGGGAGTAACGCGAGGGGAAGCGTGGCCTCAGCGAAGCGACGAAGGGGCCGTGACGGCGGACCCCGCAGGCCAGTACAGCGTGGCAAGTGAGGGGACGAGGGGAAGAGGAACAACAACAAGATGGAGATGAGAGGAGAAGAGCGATGGGAAGGAGTACACACACACACACACAGAGAGAGACAAACCCACAGACGAAGGGAAAGGAGAAGAGAGAGCTGAACAGCCGTCCGCTACAGGTCGAGTTGCGTGGGTGCTGAGTTGAGGGAGGGGGGGGCGGTGAACGGTGGCGAAGCCTCCTCCGCCAGCACCGCAGTGTCGCACACGGAATACCGCACACACACAAGAAAGGCAGAACAGGCACGGGCACGAGCACGCGCAACAGCGCAGAAGCGCGTACAAGAAAATGAAAGAGGGACTGAGAGCGGAGAGGACCGCAGTCCACACACGCACACACACCTCAGAGGAGGAAAAACAACCGGATGTACACGAGGGAGGGTAAGAGCGTCAACACGAATGCAAGACCTAACACAGTAAGAGAATGCGTTCACAAGTACCACACACACACACACACACACACGAAGCGAGAGAGGGGGAGAGAGAGCGACAGAGACTGGGATGATGGAGGCCCCGATGGCGGCGTGGTGCAGCGGGGCTGCGGGGCACGACACAATCCTCACAACCAAGGGACTACACAAACACCGCCAAAGCACGCCTGCAGTCTGCACGCTGGGCAGACGGCGCAACCGAGCGACCCAACAAGAGAGGGAGAGACAGGGACGAAGCACGTGCAGAAGGTGATGCGGATACGCGCGCGCACACACTTACAACCTGTGCGACCCGCTCGGTGCCACGCAGTATGCAGTGTTTCCAATCTCGGAGCAGATACACACGGGCGCACCACACAAAGCCACACAACCCGTTGGCACCACCCAGCAGGAGTGTGACGCGTGCGTGTGCAGTCGCTAAAAGCGGAGAGGAGAACCGAAAGTGCTGATGCGAAGCGGGGGCGAGGGGAGGAGACGGAGGAGGGGGGGAGAGGAGAGCGAGGTGCACGCGAGAGGAGGCAAGACGGGGAGTGAGGCAGACGTCCGGCGCTGTCGCCAGGTTGATGAGACGCGACGGCGTTGAGGCGAAGGGGGGCACCGCTACGGCGTCGGTGTGGAGTGGCGGCCTGGGGCAAAAGGGGCGTTGAACGGGGAGCGCTAATGAGGGAGAGGGGGGGGAGATTGGGAGAGGAGAGGAGAGGAGATGCATCACGCGTGTGCCGATGGACTCACACACACACACACACACACACACACACACACACGCGATGGCGAGCACTGAGAGCGCCAAACACGGTGGGCGGTAATATACGCAGAGAGAGGGGGGGAGGGGGGAGGCGTTGAAGAAGGGACGTCTTGAGCGGTACCGAGAGGGCAAAAAGGGAGGGGGAACAATATGGGCGGAGGGGGACGAGGGGACGCACAGGCGACGACGGTCAGGGTGTCCACGATTGACGTGGCGCAGGCGTTCCGACGCGTTGTGGGAGCACACCGACGGTGCGGGGAGGTGCGGCCGCGGGGGTCGAGTGCAGAATCGAAAATGACGTAAAACGGTCTACGAAGCGAAGAAGAGACAGGTGTGCTTTGGGTCCTGGGTGGCCGCCGTGAACGTGGAGCGGCCCGCAGAGGAACACAAAGAAAAAGCACTACGGCGTGTGTGTGTGTGTGTGTGTGTGTGCGTGTGTGTGTGTCATGCAGTGCGTGAAGGTGGGTGGTGAGGAAGGTGGGTTGGAAGACGAAGCAGTGGAGGACTAGAGCGAGAGGCGGTGCATGCGGGACATCGGTGCGCGCGGACAACAGGGGAGGCCGGCGAGACGCGCCACCTGAAGGGGCACACGCGCGCCTGCGATCCGCCCGGTGTAGCGACTCGTCCCCCCTCCCCCGTCACAGCAGAAGTCGATGTGTTTCTAATTCCTCTTGCACCGCCCGTGGGCCGCAGCGTGTTGTGCTTTCGTGCTTGTCTCGTGGGTGGGAGTGAGGTAAAGACGTGGAGCAGACGGTTGCGGTCATCACCGTCGCGGTGGAGCAGCCGCACAGCAGAGAAGCCATGGGAAAGGACCAAGAAAAGAAAACAGCGAGAGCAACAGGAGGAGCCGACACGGGCTAGCCACCGCCACGCCGCTCAAGGGTCACGAAGCTGCAGCACAAAGGACAGAGGCGCGAGGAAGGCCCACAACCGCGGACCGACGCCAGGCACTTCGGCGGCCAGCGACGAGCGGTAGAGCGATGCCGCGAAGGGAGAAGACACGGATCGGGGGAGGCCAGGACAGGCCAGGTCACAGAGAAGCGCCCCTTCGCCTTCTGCCACGCGGCACCGCACCGGCGCAGCACGGACGGGGATGCGGTCTGGCGCACACACGCGTCACGACTTGGGACCCCCAGGGTACCGGCAGCGCTCCCAGAAGAGCCGACACCGCTCCGTCGTACCATTCAGCGGACGCGGTGCCCGCGCACCGGCGGGGCCGTGCCGAGAGCGCTGGCGCGGCGCACGCTCCCCACCGGCGTGGCCGACGGAGGTGGGCATCGGTGCGGTCACAGCTCTGGCAGGGAAAGCGAACGCGGCGCCCTGAAGCGACCGGATCTCCGGTGGGGCAGGCTGGTAGAGCGGCTGCGGCATCGACACGGCGAGCACGGAGGAGGAGGATGCGTGTACCGGTGGGTCGGGGTACGCGCTGCCTGCCAGCCACGGCACCGCAGGGGGAGGCAGCGCGTCCTGCACGGCAAAGGCGTACCCGAGCCCGTCTCGCTCGTCAGCCGCCCCTCTCCCATCACCCAGCGACACCCATGGACAGGGTGGAGGCGGCATGCTCACCAACATCGACTCGGGAGCGGCCTCGCTCAGTGCACCCCACGAAGATGGCGGCGCGTCACTGTGCTGCCACCCCACTTGTGTGCTCGCATTCGTGTGCCACTCGCCCCACCCCGTCCCTGCACTGTCTGCGGAGTGGTCGTTGACGGCACCAACGAGGCCCGGCATGAGAGGGGTGTCGGCACGCACCCCGCTGCCACCGAACACGCTGTGCAGCCCACTCATCTCCGTGCACGGAAAGGTGGGCGGCTGCCACGACGCACATGACAGCAGCGGAGGGGGAGGACTGCGAGATGAGAAGAGCGGCCCCGGTGCAGGGCCGAGGCTACCGCCCGGCCAGAGCGGCCCACCCGCATCCACCCCGCCGTTCGCCACAGCGACGGAGGCGCCCCACGCGGCGCTGGGGTTTCCTGTCTCACCAAGCGCCACGCAATCGGGTCCGGCAGCCGCGTGAAAGACTTCAGTGGTCGATTCAGCCCACGGCTCCGCATGGGGAGGGCGGCCGCCGGCCCCCCGCATCGCCCCGGCATACTCCTCCTGCGCCGCACAATGGGCGTGGCCCGGGGGGCACTCTTGCCAGCTCAACGGCCGGTCCTCGAAAACCGAAGCAACGCGAGCCGGGGGCTCGACACGCCCCGGGACCGCAGCACCGCGCACCGCCATGCCACCGCGATTGCAGTCATCGCCACCCACGCCGGCGCTGTAGGGCTGCCACGGCGAGACCCACATAGGCCGGTCTTGCTCCGCATAGCCTTGTTCGAGAGCGTGCGCCACCGCATCCAGCGGCGCCGCTGTCTCTGCTGCGCGGACGCGGGATTGAAGCTCTCCTGCGCCTGGCTGGCAAGTGTCGAACCGCGCGCAGGTGTCGTGTGCCACGAGGGAAGCTCGAGGCACGTCGCCGTGCATCGGCTGCGCAGGCTCCGCTGGAACGGCGGCGGCGGCGGTGGCAGGCAATGCCGGAGCGCGGCGCAGTGGCAGCTGCACGGACACGCAGTCCACGGACTGGACTGGTGCAGGGTGCCGCCGCCGATGATGTGGCCCCCGCGTAGGCGTGCCTCGCGAGTCGGGCACACCGGCGGAGGTGCTCGATGACGCCGCTGGTGCACGCCGCGCTGCATGGCACTCTCCTGCAGGGCAGCCTCGACGCTCGAGTAGCTGCTGCTGGTGCAGCCGCCGTATTTTCGCGTACGTGTCCGCCTCCCCCTCATCCAAGTCGTCCGCGTCACTGCTCGGTGTCCAGACACCGCCACGCAGCTGCTTCGAATGGCGTGCTGGAGGAGCATCCCGGCGGGCGTGCTTGCGAGCCTGCCGCTGCTGTGCAGCCTCAACAAGCCGCTCCGCCTGCACCGTCGAAGACGACGGCGACGAGGACGCCAGGGGCGCGGCGTGGTGCACGTGGCGAGCGTCCTGCCGCATCCACGTCATCGGCGGCCGCCTCGACTGCCGTGGCAGGTGGCCCGACAGCACGGACATGGAGGTGGTCGCCGTGGTCGTTGCTGTCGACTCGGTGACCGCCTCGGCACGTCGAAGAGGCGCCGCGTCACGCGGTGGGGTCGGCAGCGGCGAAGAGGGCGGCGACGGCGATGATGGCGTGAGCGGGTGATCCGGGGGTATGCTGGGCCGCTCCGGTGGCGGTCTGGAGAGCGCACGGGCGGCACACTCTTCTCTGCTGAAGCTGTCTTGGGACGACACGGTCGTGAGCGAAGCATAAGAAGCCGCGCGGCGGAGTGCAGCGGGTGACCCTGGCGCCTCTGCAAGAGCGACGGCTGCGCTCGCCGACGCATTCGGTGCCGCTCCTGACGTGCAGCTGTGAGGGGCTCTTGAAGAGGCATCTGGGCCTGTACTCGCGTCCGCAACAGCTGCCACGCTCCCGGTGTTTCCTGGAGCAGCACCGACGGCGGCGGAGGTGCGCGGCTGCGTCTTCATGATTGCCGCGGGCTGCGCGGCGGGGGCGCGGCGTGCGAGGAGGAGCCGTGTTGGCACGCTGCCGCCCGTGTAGCCGTGCTGCCGCGATGCCCGGTCAGCTCTTGCCTTGGTGCCCGCCGTCCACCGTAGCATCTGTGTGCGTGCGTGTGTGTGTGTGTGTGTGTGTGTGTGTGCTTGTCTTCCTCTTCCTGTTGTTTACCAGGTCCGTAGAGGGAGGAGGCGTGCGTGTGGGCCGTCATGGACACAAGGCAGACCCCACGCGCAGAGACGCCGAGTCCGCCACGCACACCTCCGCGCGGAAAGGAGATAAGGTGAGGGAAGCAGTGAGTAGAGAAGACAAAGCTGGAAGTCCAGGAGAGCACCCGTGCATCACTTGCTTTCTGGTAGTCTCGAGTGCGGGCGCCATGCGGCGGCACTGGCTCAGAGGGAGGCGGGCAACAACGTTCAGCAAACACACATATACACATACACACCCATTGGCAACGACCACGCCCGTCGCCTGTCTGAAGAAGCGCGCGCCGCGATGCCCACGTGTGTGTGCCCGTGTACTCTACAGAGTGGAGCAGCGCATCGGTGTGGCGCCACCTCACACACAACAACGGCCCTCCAGCCGACAGCACGTTTAGAACTCCCGTCGGCCTCGTGCGACGGCGTTCCCGTGCGTGTTGATGTTCAGAGAGTTGCATTGCTCGGCAGCTCCATAGCGCTCCGGCACAGAATAAATCGAGACGGAGAGACGACGAACACACGCACGTGTGCATGGACGGACGGGGGTGCCTGGCACTCCGCCACGCCACACCACACCACAACACACCCCCCAAAGCTGACGCGGAGCCTCAACCTGATCGAGACCACGCTGATAAGCACCGTGCAAGTAGGAGGACAAAAAAGATTTGTGGGCGGGGCAAGAAGAATGGAAGCACTGAGGGGGGCAGGAGGGGGCGACAACGCGGTAAACCCTGATGAGCGACTGCAGCAAGCGGTGTGTGTGTGGGGGAGGGGGGGTTGAGATACCCTTCAACAATAAAGGCAGAGGCGCCCACTGTTGCAGGGCGGCATGAAAGCGCAGCGTAGCCACCCGCCCGCCCCCCCCTTTCCCCACCACCACCACCACCCGTGCCCTGCCGCTCTGGCTTGCGCCATCACACGCTGCAGTAGGTGTTCGCGAGGGCCGTGAGGGAGGTGTCGTACTGCGCCCACTGGTAGTAGTCGAGCAGACCGGCGATGACGCGAGCAACGGGGCCGCACAGGGCACTGCTCGTGCCACCGGCCACCGCCGCACTCGGGCCGTGCGGCTGCCGGCCGCGTGCCTTGCTTTCCTCGGCGCCGTCGCCGCCAGCGACATCCGCAGCATCAGCCCCGGCCGCGGCGCTCTCCTCCATTGCCGCATCCAGGTTTGCCGCCTCCCGCACCGTGCGGTACTGCCGGGCGGCCTCGGTCATGAGGGCCACCCCTCGCATCACGTACGCCGACCACGGGTTGGACAGGGCATGGCCCCCAGTGGTCTCGGGTGGGCTCTGCCGCTGCTGTTGCTGCTGCTGTTGTTGGGCAGCCGCCATCGTCTCCTCCACCATGGCGGTGAGGGGGTTGCTGAGGGGGGATGGAGAGGCACCGGCAACACCACCGCCCTCGCCCTCTTCACTGTCCCGCCGCGACTGGGGCGGTGCGAGAGCGCGCGAAACGGCGGCTGAGGTGGGCGGCTTGCGCTCCCACTCGTTGTACGCGTCCCAGCACATGAGCTGCAGCGCCGTCACCACCAGAAACAGCGGGGCATAGAAGGCGTAGGAGCCGCCGTGGTCGCCGATGCCGCCCGCCGACCCGCCACCACCACCGCCCATGCCATTGGCTGCCCCGGACCCGTCGCCGCCGACCCCGCCGCCGTGGTGATGGTGCTGCGGATGCTGCTGCATCGCGGCCGTGTCCGCCATGCCCGGGTCGTACAAGGGCTTGTACCAGACCTCGGACCGGCACCGGTTCGGGATGAGCCCGACAAGCGGGACGCGCACGTATGACGTCGGCGTGGCCTGCCCCGCCGGCTGCGTCGCGGCTGTCGTCGTGGCCGGCGTGGCGTAGGCGCCGTTCACCGCCCCGGCGAGGGCCGCCGCACTGGCGGCGCCGCCGCTGCCGCCACTCACGTGGCCCAGTGCAAACACGTCTCGCAGACGCAGCCGCTGGTCGCCGTTGGCGCTGAGGGCGAGGCTGCCGGCCGTCCGGTTCGACGCGCCGCCCGTCTGCCCGTCCTCCCACGAGCTGCGAGCGCGGCTGGCCGACGTGCGGGACGACCGCACCATGTCCACCCCCTCCTCGACCTCCCCCTCCTCGTCCTCGTCGCCCGCGCAGAGGGCAGTCATGAGGTGCGACATAGGCGGCTGCGAGACCCACCGCGCGACGTGGTAGTGCCGCTGCAGACTCCACAAGTCAAACGCCAGCGCCGCGCGGTCGCCGCGGAAGACGGGGCTGAGCCACGAGCTGTTCATTGCAGCGCCCTCGCTCTTGTCCGCGAAGGGCACGAACAGGTGGCGCGGTGGGCGCAGGAGGTAGTAGGCGAGGAAGGTGCCGCAGCTGTGCTTGGCGGAGTGGCCGCCGCAGAAGACGGGCTGCCACATGAGGGCCACCCACGACTGGTGGTCCACGTCCGCGGTCGTCGCGCTCAGCAGCTCCGCGTAGCTCTCATCGCGCCGGGCCAGCTCCAGAATCTGCTCCATGATGATGTTCCGGTTGTTCGGCCGATCCCCTGCACTCCAGGTCAGCACACCATCCTCCTCGGCGTACGACGCATGCGGTGCCGCGCCGCTGTTGCCGCTGTCCGTGTCTCTGGTGTTGTCTTTACCCGCAGCGGCCGCGGCTGCCGCCTCCTCGCGGCGGCGCTGACGCCGCACCTCACGCAGGGCGCCGAGCCGCTTGTGCGCCGGCGAGGCGGGGTGGAAGCGAATGCGGAAGCCACTCAGCAGCGGCGTGTACACGAGCTCGTCCTCGGCCGGTCGCATCGGGGCCGGATAAATGGGCTCAGCGAGGTTCACGACGCACCCGAACGGGTTGTCGAAGCTTTGCCAGATCGACTTCAGCGTCAGCACCGGCTCGCAGTAGTACGGGCCGGTGAAGTCCCAGTAGTGCGTCCGGTCCGCCTCCGCCGGCGAGGGGGCGGGCGGCCTGGCAGCCTCCCCCTCCTCTGCGGCGACGGTGGTGGACGGCGTGTCGTCCAGCGCGCCGCATGCGCGGCCGCTGCGGCTGCCGTAGCCGGAGCCGTGCGGGCTGCCCTGGCCACCGCCGCCGGCGGTCTTGCCCCCACTGCCGTTGTCCACCGCCGCCACGCCGGGGGAGGCGGACACAAGACGATCACCGGCGCCGCTGCGCCGGCTCACGAGCTGGCAGTGCGCCTCGTCACAGGGGAAGGCGAGGTCCCGGGCGACGGGCACCTGTGGTGACAGCGCGTCCACGAGGCAGGCGATGTTGCCGAACGCCGCCGCGCTGAAGGTGATGCCGGTGTGGAACTCCTCGAGTAGCACCTCCTGCCCCACGTGGTGTTCGTAGATGTACGGCGACCGCGTCACCGGCATCGCGTAGCGCCCACCCGACTGAGAATTATTCTGGCTGTTGCCACCGTGGTAGCCGCCGTTTGGGTTGCCGGCGTTGCCGTGCGCGCTGTGCCGCTGTTGCGATGGCGACTTGGCGTGCACGTTGCCGCCACTGAAGCTCATGTTGTTCAGCCCGGCAACGCCGCCACCGCCACCGCCACCGCCCATGCTGCCGTGCTGGCTGCCGCCGCGCGGACTTGTCGGGACGCGCCCCACGCCGCCGTTATTCCCTGTGCGCTGCTGCTGATGCTGCTGTGTGGGGGAGGTGAAAGGCGGTGGGACGGCAGAGCCGGGCCGCACCGCGGCGCCGACCGAGTGCGGCAGGCTGCCTTGGCTCGGCGTCTTCGGGAAGCCGGTGCCGTACGCGATGGTGGCGGGCGAGGAGGTGTGTGAGGCAGCCCCGCCGGGCCCGGCGAAGGGGCCGCTGCCGCCGCCGTGCCCTGGCGCCGGGTGCTGGCGGTACGTGGGGCTGCTGGTGCGGTAGCCGGCGATGCCGGAGCTGCCCATGCGGTAGTGCTGCGACGGCCCCTCGTACTCCTCCGGTGACGCCCGGTCAGCCATCGAACCGGGACGTCCAGCCGCGCCGTGCGGCGATTGCGAGCCTGTGCTCGGCGGGTGTGGCGGCTGCTGCTGTGGCGATGTTCCCTGCATCGTGGCAGCCGCGCCGCTGCCCTCGCGTGAGTTACGCGGCGGCGGTGGTGGAGGTTGCTGGCCGGAGGCGCTGTTGGGGCTGCGGATATTTCCGGCTGCGCTGGGCAGCCGCAGCGGCGCGGCGGCGGCGGCGCTGGCGCTGCTCACGGGGGACGCCTCAAGACCGGTCCCCGACACGCTCCCCGGCGCCGGCGGTGACGCCGTGGCGTTGGCGGCCAGAGCGGCGGGTTGCAGAAAAGGTGAGCTGCTGTGGTACGCGTGGAGGTGGCGTGGCATGCCGGTCGCCGTCGGCGACGAGGCCTCCGAGCCCTGGGCGGGGTGCCGCATGTGGTGGCTGTGGTGGTGCGGGGTGAGCGAGAACTGGTGCGGCCGCCCTGCCGGGGTGCGGAAGGGCCCGTCGGCCTGCGCCGACCCTGCCTGTGTCACCGCCGTCGCCGCAGCAGCAGCAGCCACAGCAGCGAGGGCGTCGGTGGTCAGCGGGCGTGCCGAGCTCTGCAAGTCGCTGCCACTGCGACGCCGCTCCGCGCTGCCCTCCGTCGTCGGGGCGCCACGCTCGCCGTCGTCACGCTGCCCCGCCGCGACGCCACTCCTCCTCTCCTCCTCGCAGTCCCCGTCCCCCACGTCATCGCGGCTGTCTGACGTGCGCAGCTTGTGCTCCCGATCCTCCGCGGAGGCCCACGCCACGCGCGACGTCTCGCGCGACAGCAGCCGCTGCACCGGTGCGTACATGGCGGGCAGCACCTGCGATGAGGCGGAGGATAGCGGCGCCGGCGGCGTGCCGGCCCCCGCAACGCCAACACTGCCGCCGACGCTGCTGCTTGCCTGCATCTGCGCGGCCTGGCCCACAATAGCTCCGCAGATGTACGTGTGGAACGGCGCACCCACGCACTGCGTCACCGGCGAGCGGCGGAGGAAGCTGGCACCGGCCGCGGTCGCCGTGCCGTGCGAGGCGGCGCTGCTATGCTCGCCGCTGCTGCCACTCGCCGGCCGAGGGTGCTGCTGCCGCTCCGCACGAGCCGCCGCTGCCGAGGCAGGTGTGACGGTCGCACGGCGCCGCTCCTTCGCAGCGGAGAGAGCCGCGCACTCGTCCACGGCCGCCTCCGCTGTGGTTGTGTCAACACGTGGCACGACGCCCTCCACGTGTGCATCGTTAGCGCCGCCTTCGCCGCCGCCGTTGCGACGTGCCTTGCGTGTGGAGCGCGGCAGAGACGCGGACAGCGGCGTCATCCCCGCGGGCGGGGGCAGCTCTAGCGTCTCCAGCGCCTCCGACGCCGCCGGGCTCTCGGACGGCGATGCGTTGGTGGCCGCCGCCTTTCCTGCCTGTGGCGCGTCTGTGGACTCGGTAGCGACCGCGGCAACTGCGGCCGCAGCAGCGAGGGCGGCGGCAGCTGCAGCGGCGGCGGCCTTCTTCGCCTTCTTGCGAGATGGCGCTGCGGGTGCAGCGGGCCGCGTCTCCGTCGCTGCTGGCGCGGTCGCGCTACCAGCGCTGGTGTCACCCGTCTGCGTAGTCGCGTGGTCTGCGTCGCTCGCGGGGATAGGAAGCGGGGGCTGCGTGCTGCCAAGGTTGACCGTCTCGACTCCCTCCTGCGGCTCGAGACTCAGGTCACCCGACGCGGATAACGGGCCCTTCGTGAGCTGCTGCTGCTGCAGGGGCAACACTGCGGCGGGCGAGGGCGTGTCCTGGCTGGGTGCCGCGGCTCGAGTCGCGTCCTGGGGTCCGCTGCCGTACTCCCGGTAGTAGCCCTCAACCGCCTGCTGCGGCATCGGAGGTGGAGGTGCGGCATAGCTGTAGCCGCCCCCACGGCCGCCGTCACCGCAGCGCGGTCGGCCAGCGTTGAAGCTGCCGCCACGCTGGCACGGCAGCTGCTGTGGTGGCTGGAACACGCCCTGCCCACCGCGCTGCCCGCTACCGAAGCCGCCAGACGCCATGGACGGTGCCGATGAGGGTGGCGCCTCCGCCGCGCCGTACGCACCGCCGTAGCCGGCAGACGCGTGCCCCATGGCCCCGAAGCCGGCATCGTAGCCGTACGCGGGCTGCTGCTGCTGCTGTTGTTGCTGCGCAACGTCAACACCGCTGCCACTACCACCACCAACGCCGCTGACCTGCTGCGTGTTGTCGTAGTAGTAGTCACGATAAGTGCCAGTTCCGTAGCCGTAGTAGCCGGGGGAGCCGGTGTTGCTGTGGCTCACGTCGCCGTAGCCGCTGCCTCTGCCGCCACTCGCAGCGGAGTTCTTCTCCGGCATTGCCATGCCGCTGTCCCCCGTGAACGGGGTGCCAGGGCCGTCCATGCGTGCGTCCGCGTAAGGCGGTGCGCCAGACCGGTGGCGAGGCGCTTGGGTAGCCGGAGCTGGACCGTACCCGCCACTCGAGTTCATGCCTGCGTACCCGCCACCACCGCCAGAGCTGCCGTAGTGGTTGTAGTAGCCCCCACCTCCGCTGTTGCCGCCGTAGCGCACGCTTGATGCGCCCTGACCCGTTACGGGAGGGTTGCCGTTGCAGGCGTTGTCGCCGCCGTAGGTGCTGGCGGTAGCGCTGCCCGGCTGACTGCCGGTGGTACTGACGGGCGGTGGCGCGTAGCCGTACGCAGTGCCGCCTGCGCCGGCTCCGGACGAGGATGAAGGCGGTGCCGTGTCCATCGCTGTTGTCGCTGGTGGTGCTGCTGGTGCGGCGTTGGATGAAGTGGGTTGTGTGAAGGACGGCATACTGTCACTGCTGTTGCCGTACAGCTGACCCTGCTGTGGCGGAGGCGGGTATTGTTGTTGTTGCTGCTGCTGCTGTTGCTTGTGCGTCGTGCTGTGACCACCTTGATAACCGTACGAGGCATAGGACGGGTACACCTGTTGCGGGTAGAAGCCCTCCCCCGGCCCCTGCTGTCTGCCATACTGCTGCTGCTGCTGATGTTGTTGTTGTGGCGGTTGCATGAAAGTGGTTGAGTTGAAGCTCACGTCCCCGTCGCTCGTAATGGTTGCATTCGAGGACTGCGCGGCGTAACCCTGCTGCTGCTGCTGCTGCTGTGGTGACAGTGTTGGCGGCGGTGTGTAGTACGGGCCGACGCTACCGGAGCTGCCGTTGCGGGCGTGGCCCCCGCGGCGCGCACCCGACCCTGCCCCGCCGCCACCACCCGCGTAGTAGCCGTACGCGTACCCCTCCGCACCGGTGCTGGCCATGCCAGAGGTGCCCTGGTACGTCTGGGGACGCTGCGGCATCAGCGAGAGCGGCAGCTGACCGTGCGCGCCCGCTATCTGCTGTGGGGCGTACGGCGCCTGCTGCTGCTGCTGCTGCTCCTGCTGTTGCTGCGTGTGGTACGGAGTGAACATGTTGGTGCTGCCCCGGTCCATGAATCCCATGGACGCATTGTACGGCTGCTGCTGGTCCTGCTGCGGCGGTGGTGGGACGTGGGGAGTGGAGTACTGTGGCGCCGCGCCGACGGAGCCGGTGGCGGGGCCCTGATACGGGAAGGAGAAGAGCGGCACCGTCTGACTGTCCACCGCGCCAGCAACGTTGCTGCCGCTGCCGGTGCTGCCTGTCATCGCGCTGTTGCCGCTGGTTGCCATCGGCATGGTGCCGGAGGTGTGGGGCGCATTCGCGTACCCTCGCCCAGCGACGCCGCTACCGCCCATCGCGCAATCCGCTGGATGGCTGTAGTAGCCACCGCTCCCACCACCGCTCGCAGCCCCGGCGAAGGCGGCCGCGTCGCCGCTGTAGAAGCCGCCGCCGTTGCCGTGGTAGCCCGCTGGCGTGGCGCCGCCGTCCTCGCCACCGTAGACAGGTTGCAGCGGCTGTGCACAGCTGGCCCCTGTCCCTATTACTGGAGCGTTCGAGGCGGACGCGCGACGCCGGGAGGCGGGGTACATGCCACTGCGCGGGATCGCGGCGGCGGCTCCCGCGGACACAGCGCTGCCCCCTCCACTGCCAACGGAGCCGGGACCCGCCTCCCCACCCAGCACGACCTGAGGCGGCTCCGCCGCGATGGCCGTGGAGCTGGTCAGGTGCGGGGCGGGGTCAGCGGCGCCGGTGACGTCGCCGGTCGAGTCCACGATCGGCGCGCTGTTGCTGCTGCCCGTGCCGAGGCCCCCTTCCCCAGGCGGCGATGGCGCCGGTGCAGGCGGGCGCGGCATGCCAGGCGCACCCGGGCGGTTGCTGTTGCCACCGCTGCTGCCTGCGGTGAGCTTGGACGCGCCGCTCGTGGCGAGTCCAGCGCCGCTGGCGCCACATCGATTAAGCGCTGCGTCCATCCACAGCGTGCGCCTGTGTAGCGCGAGCCGCTCTCTCGCGCGTTACCTCTCGCAGAAGTGGACCTTCTTGCCTGGTGACGACACGTTCAACACCTGCGTCGACGACGGCCGTACTCAGGCTGGGCGAGAGAGACAGACGGAAACAGAGAGGGGGGAGATGACGGGGACAAAGGAGATGAAACGTGCTGATATGCGTTGCACGCGCCTTCACTGCTCCACCACAACACACACACACACACAATCAAACACACAGGGACGAACGCTGCCGAGACAACAGACACAGAGAAGAGTCGATAACGCACGCCTCAAACAAAGCGAGCAAGACCAAAGTCAAACAACACACACACACACGAATCCGGCAGACGTGAGAAGGAGGAACCCCGCGCACACAGACACACTCACAGAGAGAGACGCGGTCACGGGCAGCCGCGAACACAAAAACCACAAATAAGAAAAAAAACAAAAGCGTCCACAGAGAGTTGTGCAGCAGCCGCTGACGTGTCCTACAGCGACAGGATGAGGGACGTCGTCGGCTCACTCGAGAGTGGTGACAGGCAGCGAGTGAGTGGGGGGGGGGAAGTGAAGAGCAAGCGAGGTAGGGGCCGGCACACACGTGCGTGTCAGCAAGAGGGTGGGGGAGCGAAGAGCTAAAACGAGTGGAGGGAGGGTGAAGAGGGGAAGAGAGAAGGTGGAGAAGAGGGGGAGACAGGCACACGCATGCAGTGCCATCAGACAACACAAGGAAGGGCGGTGGGCGACGCAGAGTCGACACGCCCACCGCAATCCACACCAGCAAACAGGACAAGGAAGACGCCGTGCAGGAAGGGGGGAAGGAAGGGCGAAACAAACGGGGGGAGGGAGGGCCTGACAATCCTCGCAGCTACCCTGGACCGCGCAGCAAGCAGACCTCGTGCGGAGGCGTAAACAGTGGAGAGGGGGAGAGGGGAAGTGCAGGGGCGGTGATCACGTGAAGTGAGTCGTGCGAACCGTGACACTCGCACGCAGCCGCACGCACAGAGAACGAAAAGATAAAGAAAAAAAAGACCACTGAGTTGCAGGTGCCGCGAGGGAGTGCGGCTGGAGGGCCGCAACGCGTGTCGCTGCGGTGCTCAGGGAGGCGGGGGGGGGAGGGAGCTGGACACCGAACCCACAAGAGGGGGTTCGGCGGCTGTGCGCGTCGGCCCCACACCTCGGCAAGGGACTATACAGTCACCTTCGACAACGCCGAAGACAACAGCGGCAACAGCACCGGCCCCCAAGGCGATGTGTGGGTGGCGCGGGGCGTCCGCGTGTGCTTACGTTCACTGTGACTCTTCCCGCCTGCAGTCCACACGGCAGTCTTGCCGGGCCACCCTATGCTTCTTCCTTCTTTTCAAGCTCTTCCTCCGTCCCAGCGATGAGGTCGAGGCACTGACGGTGCCGCTCGACACGCAGGAAAGGAAGAAGAACGCAGCGAGGGAGATGAGGGAGCCTTCACGCAAGTGAACCGTGCACGTCGCGTGCAGGAGGCTGCGAAGCAGGAGAGTGTGGAAGCGACCGCTGCGGCAGCAGCGTAGCGGCACCAAGAGAGTGAAGATGGGGTGGAGGCGATGAGAGAAGCCCCACCTCATTCAAGACGGTGTGCGGTACACTGTACAGCAGAGTCGCGCAGTTCCCGTGTGCTGAACCCCAGCACGAGGTGCAGACAGCGGAGATGCGACACCCGCAAGTGTGTGTGTGTGTGTAGCTACGGGTGTGCGCAGGAAGGAAAAGTCGCTCGGCGGCTTCCAGTTTTGGGGGAAGCGACGAGCGAGGTGAGGGAGGGTCGGAGGGCAACTGCGTGCACACACGCGCGGCCGTATGCGCGTGCGCGTGTCGGAGGGATAAGAGGGGAGCGCGGTGCTGCGTGCTACGTACGTGAAGCTGCCAGAGTGCGTTATGTGAGTGGGGATGGACAGGGGGAAGGCATAAGGGCGAGCCGCAGCAGAGTCGTGAAGTGACGAGGAAGCGCATGACACGTGCGCGTGAAGGAGGCATGACTGGTACCCCCGGCTTGCAGTGACAACGCGCCGTCTTTCGTGTGCCGCGAGCGGCGTTTCAGGAGGTGTCAACCGTCCCGTTGCCGCTTTGTGGAACGCAACGTGCAGAGAGCACGCAGTGGCACCAGCCCCCCCCGGACTCCATGCCGTTGCGTGCGTCGCCGCGCTTATGCCACAGTCAGAGGCGCAAGCGCAGGCAGGAATGAAGTGATTCAGAGTCCCGCACCGTGTTCGTGCGCTCGTCCCTCATGGGTGTGCGTGTGTGTATTTGTCTGTGTGGGTGTTTCGGTTTCTTGTCCGGCAAGTTCGGCGAAGGCCGCTTGGCAAACGCAACGCGTCACTTGGAGCGGCGCGGTGGCCAGGAGGGAAAAAAAAAGTGGGCGCCGCCGGAAGCACGCGCAGAAGCGGAAGCGACCAGCGGCCCATCCCCAAAGTCGCGGCGAACGCTGCTACGATCCAGCACTCCGTAACCTTCTTTCGCAGTTTGTGTGTGTGTGTGTCTATGCGAGCTCGCACCTTTTACTTTTTCTGCAAGGATACACAACACAGAGTCGCTAGCACATCTTTAGATCGGCTAGCACTTGATGCACATGAGCTCCCCCCCCCTCATTACACGCACGCATGTGCTCTCTCCCTCGCACAAGAGAGCCTTCGTTTCCTTGTTCGCTTCCAGTAGCGAGTGCCATGCAGCACGGCGCCGGCAGCACCGCCACCATCGAGGACAACAAAAGCCGAAAACAGAAGCGGACGTGGGGTCAACAAGGCACGGAAGGGGGTAGGGGACGCAGGAGTATCGCCACACGAGTTCGACCTCGTCAAGGGCAAGAGAAAGAAGGAAGGAAAGGGAGGCCGGGCAAGAAATGCAGGAGAAAATTACCACGAGCGTCCCCACACAGCACGCACACGCGCGCGCGCCCGCAGACAACGCGCTGCCGTCGCTCGTCACCGCGGAGGAAGAGAACCAAAAAAAACGAAAAAGATGACACAAGGGCGCAGCCACACGCCGAGGGGTCGCGAAGTGGCAGCCCGGGCAAACGAAGACAAAGACGGGCAAAGAAGAAACGCCGTGACGTGCGGCGTCGTGTTCTGGCACACGGAGCGATGGTGCATCCGCCCCCGCCCCCTCCATCCACGATGGAGACCAAGACATTAGGGAGGCGGAGGGGACGAGGTGGGAGGGGAGGCGGGCGTGGGTCGGTACAGTCTTCGCTGTACGCAGGGCAGAAGCCACAGGAATGGCGCAGCCCCCCATCCCCTTTTCTTGGTGTTTTCATCCTTCTCTCCCTACAGCGGCACGCGCAGACACCCATGCACACGCACACGCACACGTACACTTACATGCGCTTCAGAAGCACCGTTCGCGTTTTATATGCTCGGCATTCCTCGAAAGCGCAAGCGGAGGTGCCTTGTCGCCACCAGCCTGCCACCCCGCCCCCACCCCCCCTCTCCAGGCACGAGGGGGGGAGGGAGGGCAACGTTGGGCGATGAGGGGAGAAGAAGCGCATTCACAGAAAGGGAGGCATCGGAGAAGGGAAGACCCCGAGGGGGGGGGGCTCAAGAGAGGGGGTGCACGTGCGCACGTGCTTGGGTGCGTCGGTGCATGTGTCGCCGATGAAGGAGAAACGAAAATGACAAGCCAAAGGAGGGAAGAAGCATGGCAAGGAGACGGGGCGGAGAAGACGGGCGAGCGCCGCCCTCGCCGCGCACCCTAGCGACACGCCACCGTGCGCGTACAGGAGCAGGCAGTGGCCACACTTGGCAGTTCCCCTCCCCGGCTTCGCATCGGGTTTTTTTTTTTTGGGGGGGTCACCGGACGGCGCCGTGAAGCACGTGGCGTATGGATGCAGCAAAGGCCAGCATCTCCGCATCCTTCGGCTCCCAGTCGCCTGCGCGCTGACGCTGCTGCGCCTTGCGAGCCTCCAGCCGCACCACGAGGCTCTCGATGGCGCGTAGCTTGCGGTGGCACAGCTCAGCGTCCTGGTCGTTTTTCGCCTCCGCCGGCGCCGCTACAGTGGGCCTTGCAGACACTGCAGCGCGCGAGGCCGCGACGCCCGCACGGGGTCGCGCAGCCGGCACCTCGGTTTGAGGCAGCGGCGCCACGGGCCGAGCCTCGGTGTGACGCCGCGTCACGACGTTGGGCGGCCGCCGAGCACTCACGCCGGCCGCCGCCGCCGTTGACGGTGCGCTGGATGCGCCGTCGGCCGTGTTGGCGGGGAGGAGGCGGGCCGACGCTGCGGCAGCCGCTAGGTGGGCGGGGGGGCACTTCAGCACGACGCTGGAACCACGCGCCGACGCGGTGCGCGGCCCCAGGCTCCGCACCGACGACTGCGGCATCGGCGAGGGCGAGCTGCTGCCGTTGACTGGCTGCCCGTTTGCGTCGCGCGGCAGCGTCGACGGCAGCTGTGCGGTGCACGGTGTTACGAACTCGTGGTGGGACTGTCCGTGCGAGCTCACATGGCCGCCACTGAGCTCGCGCATGAGAACGGAGGTAGTCAGCGAGGGCGGTTGGCGGGAGCGGAGCCGCGACGCGGGCGTCTCGCCGCTGCGCTCCCGCGGCAGACTCTGACTCTCCCGGAGCACCGCCACGGCAGCGGCGGCGGCGGCGACACCGTTTTCCGTCACGTCGCGTGCCTCGCGCCGCCGTCGCTGCTCCTCGCTGTCGCTTGTGTCCGCGTCAGACACCGGCGCACCTTTGGACTCACCGCGCTGGTGCGCCTCCGCCTCCGCCTGCTGCACTGCCAGCGGGGGGGCTTCCATTACGGAGAAACTGTCGTCAGCGCTGGCCGGCTCCAGCACGATGCGGCCCTCGCCGCCGACGATGCTGCACTGGTCCAGCGCCACAGCCAGTCCGCGAAACCACTGGAGAAGCTGCAGGTTGGCCTGGAAGTTCCCACCTATCAGCTTCTGCATGTCCTTGCTGAGGACCTCCGGCTGGGCAATGCCGTTGCGGCGCAGCGCGGCCTGCATCAGCTTCAGATTTGCCACCGCCTCGAAGTCCGCCTTGGCCGGCACCTTCACACTGTTCGTCATCAGCGGCTGGTGGAGCACCGGCAGCATCGTGGGTAGCAGCAGCACGTACGGTACGCCGTGGCCGCACTCCTCAACTCGGTGCATCGCGTTGACTTTGCGGCCGTTGGGTGCGAGAGGCGGCAGAGAAGCGTTCACCCACGCCAGCAGCTCCGACCACGACTCCGTCGATGGCACCACCTCGAGCAGGCGAAGCATCGCAGAGGCCTAAGGGAAGTGCGTTTGTGTGCGTGTGTGTGTGTGTGTGCGTGCGTGTGTGTGTGTGTGTGTTACTGAATCTCTTTCCTTTTGGTTTCTCAACCGAGCCGACGCGCGCCAGCTCCGCACGTTTGGTTGTATAGTGTAAAGGGGGAAGTGAGCAAGAGAAGAGTTTGAGGTGGGGTTTGTGTCCGTCCTCGGGACGGAGGAGATCAGAGCAGGTGCGCCGTGGCGGTGCGTCTCAATGCGGAAAACACAGCGAGTGTGTGAGTGAGTGTGTGGAGGGGAGAGAGGGCGAAGGGTGCAACGGCTGGCGAGGCGACCGCGACAAGGCAAGCGACCGCAGCACGCGGTTGAGAGCACAGGAGGGGAGAGGAGAACATGAGAAGTGGTAGCGTGACGAGGGGGGGAGGGGAAGACGGAAGATTCGACGACGCTGACACGCTGCATCCTCGTCAGCGAAAGTGCGAGAGATGGAGAGCGGCAAGTCCGTGCGAACCTCTGAAAGCCAGTCTCCCTCCTGCGCCTCGCGTATGTGTGGTAGAGTGCGAGCGGCGAGACTCTGTGTGTTGGGGGGGGGGGGTCTGTTAGTCTTTGGGGAGTGGGGGAAAGGGGGTGAGGGATGACACGCACTCGCCCGGCAGGTGCATGTGCGCCACACACGCCCTCATGCAACACGTCCGCATGCACACACACTGGGCCATGTCATCATGTCGTGCGTGACGCCAGTGCAGCAGTGCAGCGCGAGAGTGCCGTGGCTTCCGCTTTCAGGCCCCGAAAACGAACAGAAGAGGAAGTCGGGTTTCTCCGTCTTGGTGAACGCCGGCGCCTGACCGCGACAGGGAGCTCCCAGACTTCATTGCGCAGGGGACACGTCCCTCTGATCGGCCGGGGCGGCGCGGGCCTGCATCTTGGCCATCTCCTCCGCGTGCACGCGCGACATGTGCGCCGTCAGCCCGCGGCGCGACGTAAAGGTGGTGTAGTCATCGCAGTAGGGGCAGGCGAACGCACGAGTGGCCTTGCTTTGGCCGCGGCCGGGGCTACTCCAGCTGGCCGTTAAGATGCTCTCCGCCTGGGCCAGCACGTGCGGAGTCAAGAGCGCAGACGAGGACGCCGGTGGCACGGGTGCTCGCGGCTCTCCCGCCGCGGCGACTCGCGCATCGCCAGCCCGCAGGGCACCACTCGCGGTTGACGTAGACAGTAGACGCGCGGAGTCGCGCTCGTCCTCCGCGTCGTCGTCGTCGTCGTCTTCACCGTCATCAACGGTGGCGGCAACCGTGGCCTCGCGTCGACGCCGCCGAGACGGGCGACCAGGCGAGTCGGTGAGGAGCGACATGAGGACGCCCTCCTGCCCACGGAGGCGCCGCTGCAGAATGTGCCGCTCGCGCCGCCGCCCGCTTCCGCGACGGCGACATTGCAGATGCAGAAGGTCCTCCTGCGCCCACGTCGCGAGCTCGGCGTCCTCCTCCTCCTTTCCCTCCTCCTCGTCCACCTCCCTCTCCAGGTCACCCAGCGTACGGCCACCACCCGCACGTGCGAGCCTGCCGCTGGGCGACAAGGCCGCTGAGAGCAGCGGGCCGTGCACCGGGGTGCGGCGCGGTGTGAGCGGCGGGCTGCTGCGCGCCGTGGATGCTTCCCTGCGGAGCCTGGACATTGCCGTCCGCCGCCCAGAAAAAGATGACGCGGAAGAGGACGAGGACGCTGACGACGACACAGAGGAGGGGGACGAGAAGACGTCGCTGTCCGCGTCGCTCACGTAGGCGTCCTCGACAAACTTCAGGCCGCTCCGCCCCGCTGCGTGCACGAGGTACCGCCGCTCCTCCTCCGTCAGCGCCATCGTGGCGGCGGCCCCGCGCCCACCACGAGCGGCGCGCACTGGCGCACCAAGTGGGCGGCGCGCGTGCTGCCGGGCAGTAGAGGAGCTCTCGCTTTCCACGTTGCTGACACTTCCCTCCGGGGCTTCGCCTCTACGGAGGTGCGCCTGCTGACTGCGGTAGATCGCCACAGCATCGCGCACCGGATCGGCGTACACGTTGTCGCGAAAGGGGCAGGAGTAGCGCTGGTGGCGGCGCAGCTTTGGGCGGCTGCTGAGCTCAAGCTCGCAGTCGCCGCAGGTGAAGGTGGCGCCAAGGCCTGCGAGCGTCGTGGAGCTGGTGCTCTGCGACGGCGCCGCGCTCGCCGTCTCCGCGTCCGCTGCAGCGACGGCGTCGGTGAGGGCCCTCGAGGTCGTGGCGGGTGGCAGGAGCATCTCTGGCAGCGGCGGGGTGGCCTCGCTGAGCGGCACCTCCGTGTGAGCCGAGGTGCTGTCGTTGTTCCGCGCAGCCGGCTGGCGCGCCGGCAACTCTGGTGTGGCGAGGGAGGCGTGAACGAGCCGCACGTGGCGGACGAGGTTCTGCTTCGTCGTGAACCCCTGCTGGCAGAAGGTGCATGGGAAGGGCCGCTCGCCAGTGTGGGTCAGGAGGTGGCGGCGGTAGTTGCTGCGCACCCCGCTCGTGGTGCGGTTGCCGCGAAACTCCTTTGCGCAGTGCGGGCACACGAGCACGACGGTGTGCGGGTCTGCCGACGTGCCAGACACCGTAGCATCAGCGCTGGCAGGGGGCGCCGCACTCACGGAGGAGGAGGCCGACATGAAGGGGGGTTTACGAGTGGGAGAGCGCCGCGCAAACGCAGCTCGCAACGCCTTCCTGCGCGGCGGCCCACTATTGGTCTTCCTTTTTCTCTCTTGGCTGCGCACGCGATGTGCGCCGGACTGACGAGTGGGGCCCGGCGCGTAGAAGGACGTTTGTGGTGCGCGTTGTGGTTGGAGGAGTGGAGCGCGTGGTGGGGTGGCGAGGATGATCATGCGAGGGCGGAGGTGGAAGAGCACGCGACAGTGTAATTGTGTGTAGCATGCACACCAGCGGCACGGAAAGGAGGAGCTGCACGGGCATGCAGCAAGGGTGGAACAGAACAGCAAGGCTGCTCTCGCGTGACGGCGCGAGACGCACAGCCCGCTGCCCTCGAGTCCTGAGTATGGGGAAGGCGCGCTCGGCGAAGCTGGCGCACCATTGCTTCTTTACTACCAATTTCGTGGTGCAGCGCCGGTGAGGACTGCCCGCGCCCATGGCGAATAGGAGCCTTCGCAGAAGGAAAGAGAAGACGTCGAAGAGGGGAGCGCGAGGAGATGCGGGAGGGGCGGTAGCGGCGACGCCCACGTGTACGAGGGCACGAGCACATAGACAGACAAGGGAGGGAGGCCGCGCCGCCACACCTCAACGCACACTCAAAGGAGGATTCGAATCCGCTGCGACGCAGAGAGGGAAACGAGGTGAGGTGGTCGACACCACCAAAGACACGGCGGTGACGCACCTGCCCGGGTTGGCCTCTTGCAGAGCTCCCGTGCGAGAAGAAAATAAAGAAGAGAAAAAGGAAGCACACGTTCAGCGGAGGCCGTGCACAGGCGTCTTCTGGTGCCGCACACACAAACACAGATGAACTTCCGAAGCACCGACGCGGGGGGGCGTAGACATACGCACACATCCACACGCACATAGGTCGTAATTCAGAGAGAGAGCGCGCGGGTGGATCTGTGGATGCGGTGGTGTCTGTAGTGCCTACCTGCGGGACAGATGCGATGGAGGCGGTGTGCGCTCAACACAACTTCTCCTCTGCCTTCGTCAGTGGTAGCGACAGCCGTCTCCGCCGCCCCGCACCCGCGTTGGCCTCACCGCAGAGAGGCAGCCGTGCTCACCGCATCGACGCCCTCGCCGACGCGCAGCCTCTCTGCCGCCACGCTGGCCTGCTCGTGCCGCAGCAGCCACACCTTGAAGCGCAGCCCAAGCCCGTACCCGCGCAGCGAGTGGGTGGTAGACAAGACGCGGTGGCACGGCACGATGATGGGGATGGGGTTCGCACCCATCGCCGCACCCACTGCCCGGGGCGCCGAAGCCGCCGTGGCTGGCAGCTTCAGCGCCTTGTTCACCCGCACCCCGAGCCCCTTGTACGAGATCGTCTCGCCAGAGGGCACCGTGTGCCGCAGCGTCGTCCAGGTCTGCGCAAGGAAGGGGGTGGTGGGTGGGTACACGATGGGCACCTGCAGCAGCAGCCGCTCCAGCTCTGCCGGCCGCCCCGCCGCTGCCGTCGGCGGGTTGAAGTACTGCGTCAGCAGCGCCGCGGCCGTGGCACCTGGCACGGTGGACGCGGTCTTGTCGGTGAGCGCTCCCTCCGTCCAGACACCGCCGAGCGTCACGACCGCGTCCTTGTACCAGCGCGACTGCATCGTCTTGCACATCTCCAGCGCCTCGGCGTGCAGCGCCGCTGCGTCACCGGGGGCGCTCCGCTGCCAGTGGCAGCACCGCACCGCGCCGTCGGCGTCCACGTAGAGGGAGAAGAGGCCGAGCGGCGTAGGCACAGTGCGCAGGTACAGCTGCACCGGCGTGCTGCGACGCTCGAGGGCGGACGCGGCGGCACAGGTGCGGAAGGAGGTGCCCGCCGCGGCCGCCGCCTTCGCGCGGGTCGCCCTCTTCGCTGCGCCGGCCCGCGCGGCGCCGACGCGCTTGGTGAGCTTGGCCTGCGCGGTCATGGTCACGTTGGGGCAGACGCAGGTGGAAGTGGGGGAGGAGAGTGGCCCAAATGAAGTGCGCAGGTGGAAGAAACGCAGCGGTGGCACGCAAGCAGATCGACTAGGATGGTGTCGGAGAGTAGCTTGATGGCTGTGGTGGGTGAAAGGAGAGTGAAGGGGGGGAAGCTGAGGAGGCGTGCGGGGGAAGGCTACGAGCTGTGTTTGGATGAAGAGCGGGAGCACGCAGCGGTCAGGGGGGGGGGGCGGGGGGGCGGCGCAGAAGGGCAGCAGTAGGAGCAGCAGTAGCAGTGGTGGTGTTGCGTCCACACGATGGGTGCACGGCAGTGCAGCAGAATGAAGAGCACAAAGCCAGCAGTGGAAAAGAAAAGAGACGTGCAGAGGTGCACGCGGATGCGTGTGTGGGTGTGTGGTGTGGGTGTGGGCGTGTATGCAGCCGAGTGCGCGTAGAGAGGGAGAGGGCGAGTGTGTGAGTGGGGGTGGGAGGGTGGAGCAGTGGGTGATGTGGGGTGGTGGTGGATACCCTGTTGGGGAGCACCAGAGCTGGTGACGTGTGCGAGCGCCGGTGCCCGCTGGAGTCCTCACCGAGACGGTGGTGCGTGTGTGCGTGTGTGTGTATGGGGGAGAGTGTATGAGGGGCAGTACGGTTGTGAGTGTCCTCGTATGATCTATTGCGTTGTTGTTGTCGTTTTTTTTTTTGGGGAGCAGGTCTCCGTGTTGTGGCGGGGACGCCTCGGGTGGTGGCGAGAGTAAGGTGTGAGGGAAGAAGCACGTGGCTGACGAGTGCGTGTCAGGTGGGGGTTGCGGTGCCCTCGCGGATCGAGTGGGATGGTCAGTGGTGGTGCTGATGCGATGAATGCCTGTCAATGTCGGGCGAGAACGACTGCACTGACACCAAACACACATGGAGATGGAGATGGCAGAGAGAGGTGGTGGGGGAGGGGGGGGGGGCAGTGGAGCAGTTGATTGGACAGAGGTGACTCCTGCGTCACGTGCGCGGGGGTCGCCGGGAACTGCTCCAGCGAAAGCGGCGGTGGGTTCGTGTGCCTCAAGAGCGAGAGAGCCTCCCCGCGGAGCTGAAGAGGGGCGTGCCGAGCCGACGTCGGACACGCGTAGCCTCGCCACGTCGCGCGTCTGTGGTGGTGTACAGCTCGCCGGCGCCCTCGGCTGTCTGGCGACTCGCTGTGTCACAGCGGATACTTAGGGAGTGGCACACTTGTGCGCTTATGGGCCTCTTCGCCTGCCTGCCATCTCTTTAACACGTCCCCCCCCCCCTTCGTCCTTCCCCTCCCATCCCGCGAGGTCAGTCCACGCAGCCACGGCGGCGTGCACTGGCACAGTGGGTGGAGGGGGGCGGGGAGGAGGAAGGGGCGGGGAGAGGCGTTGGGCGTTAACACACAAGACTGGAAAGAAGAGGAGACGTCGCGTGATGGGGGGGGAGGGGGAGGTAGCAAGCCCAAGGCAGTGCGACGGTGGTGCACCGCCTCCGCGGAAACGTCACACGATCCCACACCCTAGCTCATGGCGTACAGCACATCCTGGCCCGTCATGTGCGACAAGTTGTTGCTCAGCTTCCGTGCCTCCTCCACGACAGCGTCGTCGCGGTCCTCCGTGAGCTCCACCACGGTGGGCAGCATCTCCGCCATCAGCCGCGATGCCAGCTCGTCGCCGCCGTCGGCGTAGATGCCGTCGAGGCAGACGAGGGCCTCGCGCCGCACGTGGCGGCTCGGGTGCCGCAGCGCGCGCACCACCTCCGCCTGAGTCTTGCTCTGCAGCTTGCTCGAGCCGAGGCACGCCATGAAGGCCCGCACCGCCGGGATCACGTTCCGCTCGACGCGGAAGCGGTAGTCGTGCTGGCTGTCCTCCAGGTACTGCAGGTTGTGCAGCTGGTGCACCAGCGCCGGCATCACGCTCGGGAAGACGTCCGGGTTGGCGAAGTACACTTCCAGCTCGATGCTGTAGTCGTGATCGGCACCGGGGGTCTGCGCAACGGCCATGCTGCGCACGCACTCCAGGGCCCCCTCCAGCACCAGCGCGATGAGCGAGTCCGTCGCCTTCGCGGACGTGGCCGCTGCCGCACAGAAGGTGCGCAGCGCGGTGACGGCGTGGGGCAGCAGCACGGGAAAGGCGAAGTCGAGAATCGAGCCGAGCTTGCCGAGGAGGTGGTTGCTCAGGGCAAAGAAAATGATCCACGACTGCAGCGTGACGCGCGACAGGGACTGCGGCGCGCCGTCGTGCCCGCGGCCCTGACGCTCCTCCAGCTCCGCCGCGCCGGCGCCGTCGTCGCTGCTCGCGTCCATCGCAGCAGCAGCAGCAGTCCCGTTCCGACGCGAGGCGGTGCCTGTCGACACGCCGCCGGTGGACTCGGCGAAGGCCCACTCCGCGACAAGACGCAGCAGCCGCATGCCGTGTTTTGCCTTGAACTTCAGCAGGAACACCGTGAAGGCCTGCAGCACCGGCATGACCGCCTCGCTCGACGGCACGGTGGGCGCACTGGCCAGGGACTGGAAGGCCGCCAGCCAGAAGTTCTGCTGCGGCGTGGTCCCGTCTGTCAGGGTGGGCATGTGCAGCAGCTCGTCCTTGGCGAGGTTCTCGATGCGGCGCTCGATGCAGGTGAAGAGCAGCACAAAGGAGTGCGTGTGCACCTGCACACGGAGCTGCCGCGCCCGCACCGCCGCGCCCTTCTTCCTCGCGCTCGCCTTGGTCGCGGCCGCCTCGGCTGCGAGGTCGGCGAGCTGGTGCTGCTCGGCGGCGGGCACGACGGCGCCGTTGAGGTAGGGCATCCCTTGCAGGCACGTCGTGGCCGCATCGAGCAGAAGCTGCGGCTCCATCACCGCCTCCAGCACGGCCAGCATCTCCGCGCAGAGGTAGTGCGTCTCGGCATCCGTCACGTTGGTCAGGTGCGTGGCGAGGAAGAGGAGGGAGGGCAGGTACGGCTGCGTCATCTGCCAGCACGCCGGGAAGCACCGGATCAAGGCAGAGAGGGTGCTGTGCCGCAGCAGCGCGCCCGCCTCACTGCGGGCCACGATCCCGGGCATCTCAACGACCTGGTGCACCCCAGCCGACACGAGCGTGTGCAGGAGGCTGAGGCAGTGCGGTGAGGCGAAGGCGGTGCCCATCACCTGCGTCATGGTCGCCAGCGCCGTCACGAGGCAGGTCATGCAGCTCAGCACACCCGCCTCCACACCAGCCGCGGCGGCGGCCTCTGCGCCCTCCACCGCCCCACGCGTGCGGAGTCGGATCTCGCACCGCGTCAGCAGCGGCATCCAGTGATCGCAGATGAGGTCAACCACCTCGCGCACCTCCCCCACGCGGCTCCGGTTGCCGAAGAGCTTCACCAGCGTGGTCTCCGTCACCCGCTTGCTGCGGTTGGCGTTGAGCAGCGTCTTCTCCGCCTGCAGGCTGCCGCCGCTGCTGACAATACGGATCAGCTCCTCCACAGACGCCACGCCGAGCTGCGTCGTGGACAGCAGCTCCTCCGTGGCCTCTGCCGCGGCGGCGTTGCCGTGCACAGCTGTGTGAAAGGCTGCCAGGCTAGCCTTCACCTCCGCCACGAGGAGGGGCAGCAGCTGCACGGAGCGCTTCGTGGTGAGGGGGCGGGCCTTGATGCGGACGAGGTCGGTGAGGGAGAGGCGCTGCCGCGGGTCGCGCAGGCGGCGCCGATGGGCCTCCATCTCGTCATCGGAGATCACATTCTCGAGCGTTGGCAGCGAGTGGTGCAGGCGGTCGAGCAGCACTTCCAGCCCGATGCGCCGCAGCGCGGCCCGGCGGTCCTCGAGCAGCCGCTGCTGGCACACGACGAATGTGGGCTCGTTGATGCCGGCCAGCACGCAGGCAAGCGTGTTGCCCGCCAGCAGCTCCAGCAGGGCCGTGTACGCCTCCGCCTCGGCGGCCTCGGCTGCGGACGCTGCGCTGGTGGCGGAGCGCGTTGTGTCATGCAGGTCGTGGTAGTGCGCGAAGAGCTCCAGTGCGCTGACGAGCAGCTCCATGCACCCGCCGTCCTCGCGCTGGACCGTCGCGCTGCCGCTCTCGATGGCGTCCTCCTCGCCGTCGCTCGCGTCCTTCTCCTTCTCCTTCTTTCGCTGCGCGCCGGACGCGCGTGTAGCGCGGCTCGGCATGCTGGATCGGGCGTGCCGCTGCAGGGCGAGGAACGGCTCGAGGAAGAGGTCCGACTTCACGGTGAGGTTGACGAGGTGCATGATCGTCTCCTGGCGGTTGATTACCTGGTTCGGCTTCACCATGCGGCGGAACAGGTGCTGCACACGCTGCGCCTCCTCATCCCCCAGCTCCGCGTCGGCCTCCGCGTCGCCACTGCTGAGCTGGGCGGCCGGGTCGGCGACGAGGCGCATGAGCTGCGCGAGGCACTGCACCTGGGTGCGGACGTCGAAGCTCGTCAAGATCTCCTGGCACACCTCCCGCGCGCTGCGGAAGCTGAGGGCCTCGGTATTGTCGACGGCCTCCAGCCTCATGAGCAGCGAGACCAGCGGAATGTGCAGGTACGTGATGCTCTCTGACACGCCCGCGGTGGTGGCGGCGCTGGCGCCTGCCGGCATCTTCAGCAGCGGCGCCGTGGCACGCAGCAGGCCAGCGATGGTGTCGACGTGGAAGTGCAGCTGCGACTCCCGCCGCTCCCCCTCCGCCGCCGGAGCGGCCCCCGGCGTCCCCTCCTCCACCACCCGCTCCTCGTTCTGCGTAGCGCTGTCGTCGCTCTCCTCCACCAGCACGCGGGCCATGAGCACCATCAACTCGCGCAGCAGCCGGCTCTTCACGCGGTACACGCCGTCCGCAACCGACTCCGACAGCAGCCGCGTCTGCTCCGTGCACACGTGCACGAGCGTTTCGACCAGCCGCAGCACGGCCTCCACCTGCACCGAGCCACGCGCACCGAGGCGAAGCTGCTGCACCCGCGGCAGCATCGCCACATCGTCCGTCGAGGCAGACGCCGCCGCCTGACGCAGGAGCGTCTCCAGCTCCTGCAGCGGGTAGGCCTCGACGCACCGCATCACAAGCGCGAAGACGCTCTCCCCATCCTCGTCGTCGTCCATGACTATGGTGGGCAGCACGAGCAGCAGCGTGCGCAGCAGCCGGAGACCCTCCAGGCTCACGGGACTGAGCGTCCAGGCGCTGGAGTCGGCCGACGTGGCGGCGCACACACGCGGCAGGCGCAGCACCCGCAGCGCATCGGCAAACGTCAGCGGCGTCGCGACAACCACCCCCGGTGGCGGGCGCCACCGCGGCGCCGCGTTGCCCTCCTCGGCCTCCGCGTCCGCCTCCGACGTTGTGCCAGTGGACGGCACGAGCGTCTCCAGCATCTCCCGCACCCGCTGCAGCAGCACTGCCGGTGTAGCAGCGAGCTCGGTGGTCACAGTCGAGGCCTGCGCGCCCGCACGGCTGCCGCGGCGGTTCGACTTGGCCTTCGACTTGCTCAAGGCCTGCTCCTCATCCGCCTTCCCCTCTCCAGCAGCCTCGGCCGCCGCTACAAGGGGTAGAAAGACGTACTCGTACCCACCGCGCGTGCCAACACAGGCGACGGCGATGTCGCTGCCGATCGTGTCCATGGCATGCAGCAGCAACGGCTGCAGCCGGGCTGCAACGGCACGCTGATAGGCAGGCGACATGGCTGGCACCGCCTTGTCCGCCGAGCTGGGCCGCTTCTTCCCCTTAGCGCTCGTGAAGATGGTGGCCTGCGCACCCCGCCGCTCCTCGAGCCCCTCGCTCAGGCCAACCGCGAGGGCCGTCAGCGCGTGCCGGTACACGGGGCGGGCGCCACCACCGTGCTGTACGTGCACGTGTGGGTGCCGCAGCAGCAGCTCGACCAGGCGCACCGAGGCGTTGCCGTCGAGGCTGGGGTCAGCAGCGGCACCGTCAGCCGAAGCGTGCGCGTCGCCTCCCCAGAGCTGGAGGCGGCTGCACACCGCGTCCACGAAATCGGCGGCGTCGGCCGAGACGTCACGCAACGCGGCGGACGACGCGGCTGCGCCCTCGGCCGTGCACGTGAGGACGGCCTCCACGCGAGGCAGCAGCACCTCGACAAGGCCCATCAGCTGCGGGGTGAGGGCGGCACTGCCGCTCGCGCTCCCGGCGCCGGGGGCGCGGAAGAAGTACCGAATCGCCCGATGTGCCCAGCCCGCCGGCAACGCATACGCCGCGCCGGGACGCACCGTCAGCAGCGCACACAGCAGCGCCGCGGCGCCGGTGGTCAGCTGGTACTGCTTCTCCTCCACTGCCATGCACTCAATCAGGCAACTCAGCGCCGTCACTGAGCACAGCGAGAAAGCGTCGCCGCCGCTGCTGCTGCTGCCGCCCTGAGGCTGCAGAGCCGCCGCCAGGACGAGCTGCACACCCGTCATGCGGCCCTTCCCTCGCCTCGCGCCAGCCGTCACCACGGCATCCTGCAGCGCGCGCAGCTGTGTGAGGCGCTGCGAGGACGGGGCGCGGAGGGGCAGCAGGAGGGCAAGCGCGACCGCCGCCAGCGTCGTCGCCGGTGCCCGATTCTCCGACGCCTCCACGCTGCGGAAGACGGCGTCGGCCACAAGGCCGTACCAGTCGACTTGCCGCGCCGCCGACGCCGCCGCCTCGCCCGCCTTGCCACTGTTCGCTGCGTCCACAGCCAGTGCCGGGGTGGGACTGGCGTTGACGAGCTCGAGGTAGGCAGGGGCGAGCACGTCTGGCTGCTGCGCGATGCTGGGTAGCGGGGCTCCGACGCTGCCGAGGCCCTCGCACAACCGCAGCACCAGCTCCGCAGCAGGCAACGCGGCGGCCACCGCGCGGGTGAGCGCCGTGCGCAGGACGAGTCCAATGCTGACGACCAGTGGCACCGCAGAGAGCGCCGCGCGGGCGGCGGCGGTGGCGTCCACTGCGCCACGCCCAACCGTTGCCGCGCGCTGCGCGTTGCTGCTGCTGCCGCCGCTCTTGAGAAGCGCCTCGTACATCATGTCAAGGTAGCCGGCAGCGGCAGGGCTGCCGTGCAGGAAGGACGACGCAGCCGACACGGCCTGCAGCGCCGCTGCAACGCTCGACGACGGCGAAGATGACGACGACTCGGTGACAGCGGGCAGCAGCGCTGCGGCGAGTGCCACGACCACCTCCGCCTCGCTCGCCACACCGGCGCTGGTGGCCTCACTGCCGGCAGCCTCGCGCAGCGCCGTCCGGGCCGCGGCGAAGGCGTCAGGCAGGCGGCGCTGCGCCTCTGCACGGATCAGCGAGAGCAGCGCAGGGCACTGCACCAGCCCCGCAAACGCATCAGCAGCGCCGCTCTTCGACTCCGCTGCGGAGGCGGCCGTGCTGCAGCCCTCTTCATCCGAGTCAGAGTCGGCAGCGCGCTTGGAGGCCAACTTGGAGGAGCCGTTCCCAGCCGCCCGTCCAGCCGACGCAACCGCGCGACTGCCGCCACTCGTCAGTGCCGCCACAGCCCTCGCACCACCACAGCCGCCATCCAGCACTGCAAGCGCCGCCGTCGCCACCGCCGGCGCGGCCGCGCTGTGCCACTGCACGTACAGCAGCGTCGTGTGGTACAGCACGGTGGCGCGCAGCTCCGTTGACGCGGCGCACGCCGTCGTCGCGCCGGTCGTCCACTGCAGCACGGCCGGCTGCAGCACGCTCTCAAGGAGCGGCTGCACCACACGCCGCTGCCCGTCCACGCTGGCACAGGACGACAGTGCCTTCGCTGAAGACGACGATGAGCCCGTAGCGGGGCACGACGCCAGCGCCATCGCGTACGCGGCGCGCACCAGCTCACAGGCCACACGGCAGGCAGCCGAGTCGCGCGACGCGCTCTTGTCCGCGGCCCACGGCGCCGTCAGCCGCTTCAGAATGGACGCCGTGGTCGCCACGAAGGCGGCGGCAGCGGTGGTGTGGTACTCGTACGCCATCACGTGCGTCAGCAAGTCGGCGAGCGACTGGCCGCCCGCTGTGCTGAGCAGCTGGTCGGCCGTCATACCCTCCAGCATCTTTGCGGCCAGGGCCCGCACCTCGGGCACGGGATGCAGCAGGCAGGCAAAGAGCGGCAGCGACTCAGTCACGCCGGTCGCCAGCGCGCTGCCCACCTCCACCATGCCGTACCGCGTGCCACTGAAGTGACGAGCCAGAAAGGCGGTCGCGGCGACCGATGTCTCCGCACGCAGGAGCACCTCCGACAGCACGCCGTCGAAGACAATCGCGTAGCGCCGCTCCAGCGCGGCGATGACGCGGTGGTACACCTTGGACGCATCCGCCGCCGCCCCCGACGGCGCCTCGCTCTCGCCTGCTTCGGCTGTCATGACGACGCGCAAGTAGCGGGCGGCCATCGCGTTCGACAGCGGCAGGTCCTCGGCGGCGCACTCCAGAAACGCAAGCACGTCGGCGGGTAGCAGCCGCAGCTCCGTGGCGCGGCTCAGCCGCTCCAGCGCCGTGTGCAGCAGCGTCGCCAGCAGCGCGCTGTGCCGCGGCGACGTCGTGGGCACGCCGTTGTGGCCCGCCACGACCTCGGTCGCCTCTGCAAACGGCAGCTGCGCCACGAGCGTGCGCCACGGCAGCGCAAGCAGTGACTGCAGCATAGGCACAACCGACACGTCGGCGAGAGCGCGGTGCTGGGTGGCGAACAGCACCTCGAGCAGCGCCAGCAGGTCGCGCACCGGCAGATAGGCGACCCCGACGGGCCGCGAACCTTCTCCAGCTGCCGCGAAGGCTGCTGCCGCGACGTAGCGAAAGAGTGGCTTCAGCAGCGTCGCCAGCATCGAGCTGGAGAAGCGCACCTGCGTCGCCCACGCGGCGAGCACGACGAGGGCGGTCGCCACGGACTCCGCCGAGACGCGGCTGCCCCCGTCACGCGCGTGGTCCGCGACCCTCGCGGGGCTCGAGGCGTCCGCGGCGGCGCCGAAGTCAGAGACGGCCCCGGACAGCAGCTCGAGGACGAAGGGCAGAAACGTGCGCCAGAGCGCCTCGGCGTCCTTGTGCGTCGCGAGCTGCGTCACAACGCCGGCGAAGAGTGCGTTGGCCGCGTGGTGGCGCACCTCGTAGCGGAAGGGCATCGCCACGGTGAGACAGACGAGGCGCGCGGCCTTGCGGCTCTCGGCGCAGGCCAGCACGAGGTGCTCGCGCAACAGCGGCGCGCCGCGGAGCTGGTTCGTGGCCAAGAAATCAAACCCCGTGTCGCGCAGGTCGAGCAGGAGTAGCGCGCGGGCAAAGATGTTGTGGTCATGGTAGGGCAAGAAAGCGCGGAGTACGGCCTGGACGTCGTAGATGTGCACCTCGAAGACGCGCACCAGGTACTCGAAGACCTGCTGTGCGGCCGTGAGGAAGAGGTGCGGACTGAGAAGGGTCAGCAGGTGGTCGAGGCGAGCCCGCAGTGCGGCGTCCTCTGTCGAGGTCAGCATCGACCGCTCCTGCCGCACGCACTTTACGTCGAACAGGTCCTGCAGGAAGCGGTGAAAGCGGTTGTCCATCGCGATCAGGGTCTGCAGCCCATTGAGCGCGAGCTGGTGGATCTGCTCACGCGAGAAGCTCTGCGCGTCCTGCGAGCTGAACAGAAAAGACTTGGCGAGGCGGTGGCGGCTCTCGTCTGGCCGCTGCTGCAGCCGCTGCAGCTGCGAGGCGAGCTGCGACGTCATGGCAAGCGGTTCACAACGAGCCGGCGCGGGTGCGGATTGAGTGGCGTGGAGAGGACTGTGTGTGCACGGCTATCGTGGGTCTCACAGCTGAAGTGTTTATGCTTCCTACTTAGTGGTTTCGCCTTTACAGGAGGAACAAGTTAGTGGCTGTCGGCGTTTACTCGAAGGCGGGGTGTGCAGCGTGGGAGAGAGCGAAATAGATAGAGAGATGGAAAGCAAAGCGAGCGAGGCCAAGAGTACGCCTACGACCGCACTTTGGGGTGTGGACACATCCATGAGAGGGCGTCGGTGTGTGAGAATGCACGTGTGTTTGTGTGTGTGTGTGTGTGTGTGTGTTGTCGTGAGTGGATGAAGCAGATCGTGAGCACCAGGGATACGAATGCAAGAGGAAGTCTGCAGGATGCGACACCGCGCTCGCATGTGCGAGCCCAAGGGGGGGCGGGCTCATCAGGGCACCCCGCGCTCCATCAAGCGTGAGAGAGGGAGAGGGAGGCGCACGAGGACGAAAGACGCGCAGACCGGACAATGGTCGTGTGCTGCCAGCGACGCACACACGTGGAAATCGCGACCAGCCCTCAAAGAAGAGGACGGGGGGGTAAAGCGGCGGCCCTCTCTGACACGTCACTCTCGTGCCCTGAAACGGCTCTTCACCGGCGCGGGCACGCGCATGACAGGGGGAGGGAGGGAGGGAGGGCCACGGAGATGCGTGCCTTGCCGCACGCGACTCTATCGTTGCTTTCTGTCTAGCACATTCTGGTATTTTTGCGGCACGGAGCACCGCACACGCGCGGTGGGCTGGGAAGGAGCTAGCGGGGGGGAGGAGGGAGGAGGAGCACGACGACATGAAGGGGCGGAGGGTGGGACAGCGACGGCACAAGCTTGCCCATTCAAGTCTCGACACACACACACACACACATACATACACACAAAGGCAAAGACACAGGCGCATCACACCTCACCAGGCGCGATCTCCTTCGCGGTACTACGCAGTTGCATGGACGTCCGGATCAGCTCCAGCAGCAGCAGCAGCAGTGCGCGTGCGAGAAGAGCAGCGCGGGGATGACGACCGCGCAGGCGCCTCTCACTCCTCGGCGTAGTGCTGCCGACGGCGGCGGCTGCCAGGCCCAGCGCCGTACTCTCCAGCGTCGTCGCTACCGTCCTCCCCCTCCTCCTCCTTCACCACCGCCCGCGGACGCCGCCGCGATGGGGGCGCGTCAGACACCCTGTCGAAGGCGCCCGACACGGCACCACCACTGCCACGCCGGCCGCGCTTGCCCGTGCCCTGTCCCCGCCCCATTCCGCCCACACCCGCGGCGGCACCCACAGCAGCAGCCGCGGCGGCAGTAGACCACGTCGACGCGGTCGTCACGCCGCGCGAGCCCGCCTGCGACGCCTTCGCCAGCTCCACACGGCTCAGCGCCCCCACCGAGCAGGCGGAGAAGACGCGTTCGCTGGGGCTGAAGAAGTGCAGGCGGTAGTGGAAGGCAGGCGCCGACGGGCCCTTGCTGGTCACGTGAAAGACAGCCCCGGAGCCGCCGTCGCTGCCGCCCACCTTCGCAGCAGCGGCAGCGGCCGTGAGGGAGAGGGGCGGCGCCGGTGCGTCCTCGCCCGCACGCGCAGCCGAGACCCCGCCGCTGGAGCCGAAGCAGCTCGTCAAGACACGGTACACGCGAGCCACGTCGTCCGCCGTGGACGTGGCGAGGAGCGGCGAGTCCAGCGACGAGACCGAGAGGCCGTCACGACCACCCCCACCACCCAAGCCCAGCGCCGACGTTCCCGCAGACGACAGCGCGCCGGCGTGGCCGCCAGCGCCAACGGAGCCTGAGGACGACGCCGTCGTGAACGGCGTGAGCACTGTCACAGGATTGCGGTGCGCATTGGCGTGCCGCTCGAGTCCGTAGCCGTCGAAGAGAGAGCCACCGTGGGCGATGCAGTGCTTCAAGAAGTCGCTCTCGAGGTTGTACACCTCCACGTCCATGCGCTGCAGCGCGGCCTCAAGGCCCTCGCGGCGGTGCAGGAGCTGCGCCAGCTCCTCCTCCGCCTCAGCAGAGAGGTAGACAGCCGCTTCCTGTCGCAGTGCACCATCGGCGCCAGCCGACTTGGCGCCGCCGTGCTCGCGGCGACTCATAGCTCACCGCTCTGTCGTGAGTCCGTCGTGGCGACGCGGTCAGGGTGGCACGTGTTTGCGCACGGGGAGGGATGCGCGGGCGCGCTGTGTCTGTGTGCCTGTGTGAGCAGGAGGGGGGGTAAGCGGATGGAGGGGAGCAGCTGACAACCCTTGCGCCTCTTCCTTGCCTTCCCGTTGCGTATCCCACTGTGTGCGCGTGTGTGGTGACCGGCGGTGTGGGGAGCAGCGAAGGGGTGGAGAACATGGAGCGTGAGAGGGGGAGGGAGCACTGGCGAACGATGTGCACGCTTCAGCCCGACCCTCAGCGGGGGGGAAGGGAGGGGGCGGAGGAGCCAACACAGGCAGAGGAGCCGTGCGGCGGCGCTGCTCCTGTCGTCCAGATCTGGAACTGCTTTGGCTTGGGTCAGAGTGCGAGCATGTAACTTCGAAGAGGGGGAGATTGGCCGGTAGCACGGCAAGACGGACAGAAAGCGCGGGCGATGGAGGGGGAGTGTGAGGCACGGCTGACAGTGGGAAGCAGTTGCGCCGCAACAGCGAGCGAATCACTCACGGCAGCGTCAGACGTGCTCAAGCGAGAATAGTGCCGTGCGGTGGGAGAGGCAAGAAGTAAAAGACACGCGTGGGAAGACACACGCCGGCGTTGCGCCCTCACCACGGCGCAACGCATGAACACTCGGGGCGAAGAGTGCAGCGGTGGGCCGTAGGGAACACACGAAACAGAGGAGGAGCCGATCGGCAGCGTGACGAGCACCGCGCGAGTGCTGGGAAAGGGCGGAGTGCGCGCACATTAGCGCGACCAAACGCACAAGCCGCTGCCGTGCAAGTTGAGGTGAGGTCCGCGCGGCACGCATGAGAGCCCGCCGCCGGTACAAGCACACTGTGCAGCACCGCGTCGAGGAGCTGAGGACCAGCTTCACTCACCGATCTACCCAAAAATACGCAGTCCGCGTTCACTGCACGACCGCTCATCAAGGTAACGAGGTGCTCAAATAGGAATGTGGAAGAAGATGGACGTGGAGGTAAGCGAAACACGACCATCGCGACCGCAGCGACGAAGGAAGCTGAGGGCCTCGTGTGCGTGATTCCTACGCGACGCGACTCGAGGCCGGGACCACGTCCGCCACGCTGCCCGCCAACTTCAGAAGCTCCTCCGCGTCCGTCAAGCCGTCCACGAGGCGCGCCGGGATGCCGGATAAACCAACCTGAGCCCCGACCAGGGCGCCGGTCAGCATCGCACGGGCGCAGTTCTGGCCGCCGCCGTTGATGGCGTGCAGCACCGCAGACTCGAAGTCGTCCTTGAAGCGCGCTGCGAGGTAGTACACGGCGGGCAGTACGTGGTAGATGGCGCACGGCATGCCGTACACGAGCGACACCATCGACGCCGGTTCGATCTTGATTCTTGCGGCGTCGGCTGCAGCCGCCGCGCACGTGGATGGGGTGATCAGCGCATCAGGCGACGCAAACTTCCCAGCCCGAGGCGGCTCCGGCACGCCCTTCGCAGGCGGCTGCAGCTTATCCGTTGTGACAGCGTGGAAAGGAAGCTTGCCAGCCTTCACCTCCGCGAAGAGGCGACCCGTGATCTTGTCGTCAAGCGGCACCCCTTGCACCAGCAGCGCCAGCACGGCGTTGTAGGCCACCGTGAGACTCACAACCATCTCATCCCTCTGCGTTAGCGATGTGTTCGACGAGATGTCTGTAGCGAGGGCGGTGAGATTGGTGGCGTGCAACACACCAAGCGCAATCAGCCGCTCGATGGCCTCGGTGGTGTCGGCGCTACCGCCCGTCTGCGACCACGCAGTCCCAGCCTTGCGCTGTGCGTACACGGTGCGAATTGACTGACTGGTGTAGCCGCCGGGGCCGGAGACGGGCTCGCCGTTCATCTTGGGGAACAGGTCGCGCTCCAGCTTCGCACAGAAGGCCGCCTCGTTGTATCCACTCTCCTCCACCAGAGACTGCATTGTGAGCTTCAAGATGTACCCCGCCTGCGTCAGGTCGCCGGCGCGGAGCTGGTCGTGGTAGCGCCCCGCCACTGGGTTCGTGTAGCCGCTGACCCAGGCACCGTGGTCACGGCGCATCTCCTCCAGGTCGTAGTACCAGTGCACACCCATGCCAAGCGCATCGCCGATGAACGCGCCAATGAGCGCCCCCATCGCGCGATCGCGCCGCGTTAGCTTCGACATACTGCGTACTCGCTACCGAATGCGCCTTCGGTGACTATGCGTGTGTTTGTGGAGGAGACGTGGAAGAGAGCTCCCGGCGATGGTGGCCGAGATGGTCAAGTGAGGTGCGCTCACGCTCAACTTACGACCTTCTTTTTATCCTTGCCGGCTGTGCCGGACGGAGACAAGAAAGTTGTCGCACCAACTTCGCTGCGTGTGCGTGCACGCGCGTGTGCCTGGTAGGGTCGGGGTAGAATGGGTGAGTGTGACACCACACCTGCGTGGCACAGAACAGGTCAGGACGCGAGTGGGGCGCTGGACGAGTACGCTACTGAGGATGCGAAACGGCACAAGCTGCACGGTATTGTGTGAGCCGCCCCAAACCAGTGTCACGTCAAGGAGTAGACAGTGAAGGTGAGAGCATGCACTCACGGGATAACAGTCTCGTCGACAAAGCACTGTGTCCCAGAGCCATCTTATGTGCGACCGAGAACACACACACACACACACACCTCTTGCCGCGCGTCCGAACCTAGTACACAACCCTGCCGTCCTGCCCGTGAGGTTCGACTTTAGCCAGCTTCATCATTTTTTTTCTTCTCTTTAGACCGCAGCAAACCGAACCTGCGCATCCGCTCCAACACGTCAGTCTTCGCCACAACGCCCGTGTTCGATGACACCGCCCGCATCCACCCTAATAAGCGCCGCCACTTTCCACGACACTTCGCCGGGTGCACCACCCACCAACCCCGACCCGTGTTCGACGCGAGGTTGGCGATGTCAGTCCCCACACGCCCGTGCGCACTCGGCAGCACACAGCCACTTCGCTCTGGCCACGCTGGGTATCCTGTGAAACAGCATC